>OY987263.1:10719714-10819755 GCA_963920665.1 Straminergon stramineum
CCAACTCTTTGCAAAGTTTTTCCTCTTCTTCATCAATCATATCTACCTTAAAGAAAAGCCTCATTTGCCCATATGATGTCACCTCATCATCACCACTTGCTTCCATTTGAACAGCTACACTACCAAACTAAGGTCTTTGATGAAAAAATGCATGGCTTTTGTGTACACATGTAGGCCAATCAACAAAGTGATTTGACGGTTGTAATGATATAGATCAAGATGTAAAAGTTTTGGATGACTTATCTCCACAATTTAAAATAACTTTCATCTCAGCAATTAGGAGGATGAAACTGAAGTTTTAATTTGTTCATCATCTATAAATGTTGAAATGGACATTAGTGCGCTTAGGGATATACATCAAGTAAACCATCAAGATGCAGTAACCCCTCATTTTGATGCTAACTCTTCAAGACTTTCTTTTATTCCTTATTTGATGCTAATCCTTCAAGAGATGACTTTCCTAAATTCTTTTGTTGATGTTAATCTTTAAAAGACATGACTTTCCTTAAGTCCTTATTTGATGTTTACCTTTGGAGGACCCGACTTTCCTTGATTTTTTATTTGGTGCTAACCCTTCAAGACATGAATTTCTTTTATTCCTTACATATTCATGTTTACCTCCAAACAACATGACTTATTTATTTATTGCATGCTATTAGTTTTTCAGCAATTGAACAATGTTCATTAACCAACAATAGAGGTCAAATGAGGAGTGGCCTAGGTCCAAATATGAGAATAGTGAATCATCTTGAACTAGGTATATATCACTTATACGTGTTATATTAGTAGAAGATGGTTGACTTCATGTAATTTCATATGATTTCAATACAAAGTAGTTGTTTTTAATTGTTGTAATTTTTTGTAATAAGGCAACCATGATTGTTGTAGTTTGGGAACAAAAGAGCTTGTTGTTGCTAATGGTGGATGCCAAGATCAAATGATGAGAGATGTAGAAACTAAGTGAAACCCTCTTTCTGAACACCTATAGGTTTGAAATAACAAGCCTATATTATTTCAATGTCAAGTGTGGCATCTTCTGGTATATAACTCATGTATATGTTTAATGTGGCTTACAAGACATTGATTTATATTTGTCTATGACAACTATAATGTTTTGGAAGACAAAATGGAGTTCAAGCTTCTAGAGATCACATTACATTGGAGAGAAGTGCATTACCATGGCTTAGAGATTATCTATTTATCTGTGGAGGAAAAAAGTCAAGAACTTGTAAAAGGGAACCTTGTTCTCATAGAATCCTTTAAAAGGTTCTAAGAGACTAATGCTTTGAAACCAAAATGTTGCCAATTGAGGCATGCAAAGATATGGCAATATATATTTATTTAAAAATAGGGTCCTTTTTTTAATATTGGATGTTTTTGGGGGGTATTATTATTGAGAATAACTTATTTGTTTATTGGAGAAGTTTATGACCAGTGTTGCAACAAAAACTCTTCTCGGGAATTTTGTCTATTCAACTACGTATCCAACAAAGGACACTTTGGTTGAATGCATCTTGTCTGTCTTTGATATATCCCATGATGACCACACTAAATGTGAAAAGTTTATAGAAGAATGGGGACTTTTTGGAGATGAAGAATCCAGCTTACATTCATTTGCCACTTAAGACATTTGTGGGAGAAGAGGTTCTATACCAAGAGATTTGAGAAATGAGTTTATTATAGCTCTTGATATAACAAAAGTTACAAAACCAGAAATAGATGATACCACTAGAAAAAAAATGGGTCCACTACAACCGACTAAAATGCAACTATAGTCCTATGTGCCCTGCAACTACAATCCTCTGTATTTGCACCAACTTTGACATAGTTACACTATAGTTGTAAAATAGTCACTCAAGAGTGGCAAAATGCAATTATGGCTGTAGGAAAAGAGTTGATGTAAGGTCTTTTACATCCAATATTCATCAAAATTGTCAATGTGGACAATTTTACATTATGTAGAGGCCAATGTGTTTATCTACAATTGCATATAAATATATAATCTAAATTTGATAGCAATTCAATTAAAAAGCAACTCAATGCAAATAGAAAGCAACTACAATGCAACTAGACTACAACTACAATTCAATTAGAATTTGACTAAACAATGACTAGACTTTAACTTAAATACAACTAGCATGCAACTAGGAAACAACTAAAATGCAACTCCTATTGAATCTTTTATTAATTGTCCCATATCAATTGTCAAGAATACCATTAGGTTAGACATATAAGAATTGTAAGTTATAGCATTCTTGTGTAATGAATTTTAATAACAAAATTCTAATATTTCTACATTTTGTAGAGTTTTATACCTTTGTAGATTTCTACAACTTATAGATTTCTATAATCTACAAAAATCTATAAATATTTATAGTTTATGAAATTTTTGGATATGATAATTTAAAAATAGGTAGATCTGAAATTTTGAATCTACAAATCTTTAAGATTAAAATTTCAAAATCTACAAATCTATGAATTACAAACAAGTTGTAACTAAATCAGAAACTAATTGCACATCAATCCGAGACCAATTGCAAACTAGTTGCACACCAATTGCACACCAAATTGCGTGATAGTTGTGAACAATTCGCACACAAATAACTTCTACATAAATAACCACGTCAGAAGAGTTCATTGATGAATTTTCAAGTAGGTTGTCAGATGACAAACAACCTAGTATGACTTTTCCAATGCACCTTCTAAATTGTCACCTAGTTACAAATGTCTCGAGCAACTACAAAACCAGTTGCAAATAGTAGTCATAAAACCCCTCATTTTCTTCTAGTGTACACCTCAAGATTTGCAAATATATGCAACACACTTGTACACCTACAACCATTGCATAAAGGTATGTCAATTATTTAATTTAGTTCATATGAAAACCCATGCATTCCGTTGAAATGCTAAAATGTATATGAATATAATCAAAACTTTCTAATAAATCGCTTATGAAATGTGTAGAATAGTAAATTGTATGTTTAGAAGATTGTTGGAGGTTAGGAAATGACTCAAATGGAGTGTAAAATCCTTATGGATCAAAATCATCCAAAACTTTTACATCTTGATCTATATCATTACAACCGTCAAATCACTTTGTTGATTGGCCTACATGTGTACACAAAAGCCATGCATTTTTTCATCAAAGACCTTAGTTTGGTAGTGTAGCTGTTCAAATGGAAGCAAGTGGTGATGATGAGGTGACATCATATGGGCAAATGAGGCTTTTCTTTAAGGTAGATATGATTGATGAAGAAGAGGAAAAACTTTGCAAAGAGTTGGCATTTCTTAGAATGTAAAAAGAAGTGCCTGCAAATCACCTTTCTAGACTTGTTGGTTGTCTTGAGCTTCTTTGGCAATCCTTGCCTCCAACATTTGTTATTTTTGAAGTTGCTAATACATTATGTGCAATATATGTAGTACCCAACTTTTCTAGAACACAGTATTGTGTGTAAAGTAGGAACATCCATAACCATTAGTTTAAGCAATTCAGCATAGTTGGGGTCAAATTTTTCTAGAAAAAATATTTTTTCAATATTAGCAATTGAAAATCATGAATTTTTGAAAAAAAATATATAATTATTAGATAAGGCATCTAATTTCCACGAATTTTCAAAGTAAAACTCCCTAGGGTACCCATACTCACACTCTACTAAATCTGCCTTGATTCTACACCAAAATCTGAAAAAATCAAAGTCCACCAACCACAATTAGGTATGGAGATGGTTTCAAAGTACTTTGAAGATAGTTTCAAGGTACTTTTGGGAACACTTTGAGGGAACTCTACTCTCAAACTATGGGTACATTAATGGTTATGGGTGTTCCTACCTAATATTGAGTAACAATAGAGCTTTCCAACATTGAAGCAATCAAGCATTGTAAAGGCAAAGAAACAACAATCATTGACAAACCATTGTCAAGACATTGTTTTAGGACCAACCTCCAACCATAGTATTGCAATCATGTATAAAATTGGCATTCAACATGTTCAATTTGGATCAACATTGTGAAAAACTTCAATTGCAACAACATTGACATCCATGATCTTTGTTAAAACATTACATATTTGGTCTTTGTTTTCTGAAATTTACCATGCTTTTCCAATCGCAAATTGTGAAAAGATGGTCACAACACAACAATTCATAGAAGGCAAAATTGAGATGATGTGAAGTGCATTGTATGCTAATCTTTCTTACACTTGAATGGAAAACTTCATAAATGGACGCCTCGAAAACTTCAAAGAATATTGCATGTTTGATCCATGCCCTGCCCGTTCACTACAACCACATAATTCATCATCTTTTCCACCGAAAATCATTTCTTGGACAGCCATTGGAGACAAGGTAAAGATTTTCAAATGAAGTCTGGCTCTCTGCAACACTGTTTCCACTTTAGGGTTCGATTTGGGTCCCCTCCTGGTGGGGAAGGGGGAGGGCTGCGCCAGCCTAGGAGGTAGTGCAATACCAAGGCGACGCGCGCGAGGCCGGGCAGCAAGCTGCCGGGTGGCCCCGCTCCCGAGAAAAATTAGATTAATATCATGGGGATCGATGACCCCCGTATCAGATATTAAACTGATAAGAACAGATACTACACTTGATCTTAGCCAAAAGGCCGAGAAAGGTATGCTTCTCTCATCAAACCCCGTACAACTTATACTCCCCAGGCCTCTGCACCTCGGCCCAACCTTATGGGATAAATCACACACTAAACGCCTACACCTACACTGATCGATGGGGGCGATCACTCCAAGCAAATCACCCACCAAATTCAGCTGCTCGGCCATGCGGGTAGATCAATACTCTGGGTTGCATTGCTGTATCTTACACACCATTCTTCTTTGACGCATTCAGATTACTCAGAATCTGTTCTTTCAGCACCCGCCGCAAGATTTTGCCGGATGCAGACTTGGGGATGGACGCAAGAAACTCCACATGCCTCACTTGCTTGTAAGTAGAAACCTAGAGTTTGCGGCAGGGAGACCGAAAAATCTTGTTAGCTAGTTGGAGCCTGCCGACGGAAGCTGGCGAGCTCAGGAACTGCTCAGGTTCAGGGATCGAGAATGCAAAAGCATTCATTTCGGAGGGCGACAAAGTTAGTTAGTTACTTCACCTTGGATGCCACGAAGGCCTGGATTTCAGCAGACGATATGAAGCAATCGGACTTGAGCACCACGCAAGCTGCAGGAATCTCCCCCGCTTCTTCGCTTGGAATTCTGCGCGTAGTTTAATGTCACCATAGCTAACCAAAGTACATATATATTCAAACTCCTCGTCAAGATTTAACCCTGTAATGGCATGCTCAAATCGTGTTTTGGGAAGTCCGGTACAATTACATCTTTACACAACTCAAAATTTACTCACTTCAATTGCATCAGATGGTGCGAAATGATGCAAGTGACCAGTGTGAAAGGATTCCTTGGAATGGGGCTGGCTTCTATCCCTTTTAATTATAGTGCTCTTACTTGGAATGGTTGCAGAAGAAAGCTATACGTACTGATAAAAAGTTTGATCTCTACAGCACAGATTTCGCTCTTTTGTCTCAAGACCTCACCATAGCTAGCTCTAAAAACCTCCAAGAAATCACACTCCGACACAGTGGTGAAAATGCTTCGATTGATGCATAATTATTCGATCCCCCTCGGGTACTCCCTATTCAAGCAAGCTAGAAATGTAACCCTCGGACTGGGCTGCAAGAAACTTACGGTATGACTCCAGCATCTGCTATTGCTGGGTGAGATATGAGGATTGCTTCAAGCTCAGCTGGGGGAACCTGCCCAGGAAGCAACGAAAAACGCTGTCAAGCTTAAAGTTTCATTCGCAGAGACGGCTTCCACGAGTATTACAATCGAAGAGCGATCATGGTGTAGATCTTAATTAAAAGGAGCTACCGAGTCTTCAGCGGCAAAGTGTCGCATGTACCTGGAAGCCCTTGTACTTTATGAGCTCCTTCATCCTCTCCACTATGAAAATGTCTCCATCATTGTCAATGTACCCAATGTCACCCGTGTGCAGCCATCCCTCGGAGTCTATGGTTTCTGCTGTGGCCGCAGGATTTTTGAAATACCCTGTTTTGAAAGCCAAATCCATACCTCTTCAGATCACCCCTTCTACTGGTATTGTCAAATACTTTGATCTCTCTCCCAGCCTGGAGGACGGATGCACCCACTTTGAAAGAAAGCTCTGTACTCTCACTACCCCCGTATCATGCTCCATTATTTCACAAGAATTTCGATACGAATTATGTCATGATAAGGGCTTTGAAAGTGTGCATGGAGACCACCTTCCAAAGAGATTTTCAGATTTCTAATCTTGTGTTCCATTCCTAGAACTGACTAGTCTGTTGGTGATGGGTTTTCAGAAGGACTCACAACGGCGTTTCAGAGACGAGGTTTGAATTCGGTCGCCTACTTCCGATTTTGCAATGAAGCGAATTCGTTTTATTTCCAACAAATTTCAATTAACGATCTACCATACCGGTAATCCAAATTTTTCAATGTAAAAATGCAATATTTTGCAGAGAACTTGTCGCTTACTCTACCTTTCATGGTAGACTCGCCGCGGACACAGATTTCGCCTGGGCTGTTCGCCGGCAAGGCCCTCCCTGTGCTTGGATCCCGAAACTTGAGCTCCAAGCCGGGCAGGAGAAAGCCCACGGAGCCCGGCTTGGAAGGGCCACGTCCATGCCTTGCATCACAATGCGAAATCGTGATGCAGCTGTACTCTGTCAATCCATACGCCTGCTGAACCAACACGCCCGGGAACTTCGCCTCGAAAGCTTGCTGGAGTTCCAAGCCCAGCGGTGCAGCCGCAGTCAGCACCGATTTCAGCTTCAGCTTCGTGACGTCGAAGTCCTCGCCCAATTCCGACTTCACCAGTTGCAGCAAAATCGGCGGCACGATGGGCGCGAAAGTCACGCCGTGCTTGAGGAGAATCGAGAGGAAATCCTTCAAGTTGTATCTGAAATATGCAAAGAGAAAGAGTTAGTTTCAAGGGCAAATGCAAGAAGTTCAGTTTCAAATGCAATTGCAATTGCAAATACAAATGAAGATGAAAAAATACGATTGGAAGTGCGATTGTAAATTCAAATGCAGGAGGTTGAGTTTCAGCTCGATGGGTGGAATTGTGCAACGTGGAATTGTCCGATGGGGCCGTTTTAAGCGGAAAGGTAGGCACGATAGCCCTACAATTTTGACAGCCTTGGTTGTTGGAATATAAATTCTGAGAATCAGAATAGAGGTAATGGATGGTTACAAGTGCATTGTTCATAGCTTTTCAACAAGCCATCTCACGCAAGATTCTACTCAGAAATGGGCAAGAAATCTCAAAGAAAAAACTGCCGGTCGACTCCCAGATTCGCTGTGCACCTTCGATTCTCAGATTCACTGATCGATTGCTTGCAGAGATATGAATTCTTCAAGTTACGGGGCGTGTCTATAACACAGCTCAAGTAGAAGCGCATTTTCGACTGTTTCCAACAAGAAAATCCCTGAAACTTTTGGATAAAAATTGAAGGTTAAATTTGATTTAGAAATTTTGAACGCAACCATGGCCTTCATTACCTTCGGTTACTCGAGCCAACTGCCATTGTGGTTCAAGATACCCGCACCTAATTGTGACACCCACCTTAAAGCGACACACCAGAAATCCAGATTCTTGCAAAATGAGTATTAACATATTGAGTTTGAGTATGTGCACTGGTCAACTCAACATCAGATAACTTATGTGTTGGTTTAGTTCAAACTTTTGGGTATGGTATCCAAGTAATTAATGCATTTTCTGGTGCTTTGGAGTCCTCTTTGATCTGCAAATCAGAACATTCCAATAAATAAAAAACCGACCATGCGCTTCAAGTTAGGCAATTTAGTTTTGCAAATTGGGTTGAGAAGCTCTGGACCTGGCCATGACCACGACTTTGCCCTTCAAGCGCATGGAGGCACAGCAAATGCCGCAAATGCCATAGATATGGAAGAACGGCATGAGCCCGAGCACCACACTCTCGCCCTCGGGAATGACGCCGCCTTCATAGTAACGCTCGACGTCCCCGAGCGTCTGGCTCAAATTGGCAACGACGTTGCGGTGCGTGATCATCACCCCCTTGCACACGCCCGTCGTGCCGGAGGAGTAAGGCAACGCACACACGTCGTGTTCCGAGATCTCCACCTGCGATGTGGTTCGAAATTCAGTCACAATGTGGTTTGCTTGAATTTGTTCCAAAGCTGCAAAGCTTCGAGAATTCGGAACGTGTGGAATCTGAACCTCGGCACATTTAGCAACTCTTTAAGCCGCACGAGCGAAGTTCCAAGTTTTTTAAATACACTCACATCTGTTTAATCATACCACTTCCGTTGAATGGTTGGTACTGTTACAGTAACCTCTCTTATCTTAATGGACTCCATGAATTTAATACCTGATGATTGGTCACAAAAAAATGCAATCGGTGTCCCAACTTTTCCCTAAAACATTCAGGTAGTTCCGGTAATTTGAATCAGTAACAAGTTTCCTACAGTTAACGATGCTAAGGCGAGTGGACCATATATTCTCGAATGACATTTTAGAGAAGGTCATTGTTTCAAAATGAACAACGTGATTGGTCATATTCTGAAAAATAGGGAGCCACATATTCATGGTTTTCCAGTGTCCAGTTTGATCGATTCCATTCTGGTAAATATCATTCAGACAGGTTCGAATTCTATATCACCAGAATCAGTGAAGAACATTACATGGGGGACTCAATTAAGAAACACATTTGAACAAAAGAAATTCCTCATAAGAGCTACTCAAAAACCACTTAATAATAAACAAAAACATGAAGTCCAGTTTGAGGACAAAGCTTTGCACCTGCGGTGCTTGCGCACCATCCGCCTCAAACAGCGACAGGTGCGACTTAGGCCCGCTCTCCGGCCCGACAACCACCACAGGGAGTCCGAGCGCTGTGACTTTCTTCTCCGTTTTCCAGTCCGTAATGATCAGCTTGGCTTCGGCGTTTCCCGCCTGCGTTTGGATTTCGGACTCATGCGCCGCTGGATTGGAGCCCGAGTAGATGGCACCGATGGACATGATACCCAGCACGAAGATGAAAAACTCCGCAATGTTGGGCAACAGGATCATCACCACGTCGCCCTTGCGGATGTGGAACTGGTGCCACAGCCCTGCCGCCACGTTCTTCACCAGGCGCTGCACTTGGCCGTAAGTGTAGTGCCGTTCGTCGGACGAGTCCACGAGGGCCACTCGGTCCAAGTAGAGGTCGATATTGTGCAGGACGTAGTTGTGGAGCGTGAGTCCTGTTGGTGGGACGACGACCGGGTGGAATGGCAAGGGGCTGTGGAAAATGGTCTCCTGCTCTTGGGAGCTTTGTTTTGGAGCTGCCTTGCTATTGCCATGGCTGTGTGCCGAGTTAGCACTCTCCATCGTTGATCGGAGCAACTTGGGACAAACTTATAGGAATGATTGATTGACTGATTGCTGGAAAGATCAATTAAAACTGTGCAGGGATCATCTGCACATACAGATATCATGCGGTAATTGTGCGTCAACGCAAGTGGGGTCGGAGTAAATCTGCAATAGGGATTTGGCGATGCAGAGCTAAACCTGGAAGAATGAACCGTTGGATTTGGGAAAACCAACCATACGGCTGAGACGAAACATATGTAAATCAGCTCGTCAAAAAACAAAACCGAGCATCGTTTGTCTAATGCAAACAAGATTCCTGCTTTTGTTACTATAAGATGATATTAAGCTTTACATTGTAAGACAATTTGCGATCGAGTAGAGGATACTAATACTGGCTTTGCATTGAATGATTCAATGAAGATGCCTCCGCACATACCTCGATCAAGCTCAACAAGCTATGAAATGCAGAGACGGAACACCCCACTTGAGTGTCGCATCTTGAAGTGACAGATTAAATAGAAAAGTATGGTGGAGAGATTGCAGCCTTGAAAGACAGGAACGGCAGCACAAGATGAGTGTGAGCGAGCTTTAGCAAAGTGGGAGGTGCAGATTTGGTCGAAAGCATCGAAAGCATGGTCAACCAAACCAGTTCGTTGCAGCTCAAACTCTGCAACCAGCCGTCTATAACCCTTACACACATCACACATTCACACCCAATGAAAGCTCCTTGGGGTGAGTTTTTAGTGTATTTGGAAATTCCATAAGATGTTAACTTTGTGTTGGGTTGTTATCCCTTTGTCTTGAGTTATATTAATCCTTAATTCTGTTGAAGGACGGGCATATGACCACTGATTTCAAGCCTCAATTGTCATCACTCTGTTTGCTGCCATTTTTCAAACCAGATATGAATGAAAAAAAGTTTAATTTATTTTTCAGAGATGAAATCATATGTCTTCCACCGGGTGAGGGGGATTAGAAAATTAATATAATTTTTTTTAAATGAAGTAAATTCATATAAAATACAAATTATACTCAAAAAAATCTAAAACTTTCACCATAGATGTAACTATATTATAGTGTAGAACATCATGGTATAAACCAAATTTATTGTCAATGTCACTCTAAAATTAGAGAATCTGCAAACCATGGTTATAGGCCCAAAGTTCACATTGCTATAAAATATTGAAATTTATGAATTTTTCAAAATTTTCCTACTAGAGGAGAAACTACACTTACTTGATAAGCTTCATTTCCTTAGTTGGACTCAAATTCAAAAAACATCATTTTTATAGTTGATATTTACATGAAGAGAAATGGCCAAAATATAAGTCAAAGGTGATATGTGGATTGAGCATCTTCTTCTTTAGGAAAGTCAATAATTCATAATGAGGGACTGTGCAATACTATTTCACTAAAAATGTACTCAAGTACCCTCCAAATAAATATATTGGATGAAAAAAATATTTTTTTCCATCCTACAGTGCTAAGTGAAGTCATCCATTGGACACTTAGTGTCTACAATAGTGCTACAAGGTTAAACAACATTTCTTGGCCTCATGGGCAATCCAAAGGGGAATCAAAAATCTCCTTAAAGCATAACATGGGTCTCATTCCTTGTCCAAGGTTTGTAAGGTCAAGGCATGATGTAAAATTGATTGATGAACAAAGCTTTGACTTTCTAGCCTAAATACAATGCTTGACAAGCCTTATTCACTATAGAAGTAAGTTGAAACATTCAAAAAGAATCCTAAAGCACATTATGTCAAAAATTCACTTGAAACCAAGCTTAAAGAGATTGTCCTATCATTTAATGGTTAACCTTGAAAACATAAGTCTAACTAAGTTTTCAAACTTCAAAAGTCCCTCTCTCTCAATCCTCCCATTTTGGACATCTTTATAAATGAAATTTCTTGTGCTTCTATTTTTTAGAGATACTGATAATCATAATTATGCCTTCTATAGTTCATAAAAAATTCAAATTTTTTGGTAAAAGTTTCAAATTATTGTGAATTTTTTAATAAAAAATGAAAAAAGAAAAAGAAGATACTAAATATGCTTAAATAATCTGAAATTTACTTTATATTTCTATATTATATTGTAGATCACCATTGTACAAATCAATTTATTGCATCATTCCAAAATTAGAGAATCATAATTCTATGGTTGGTGGCCCTAAGTTCAAATTGTAGTAAAATATTGAAAATTGAAAAATGTATTGACTACTAGACTCAAAATAATTCAAAAATATTATTTTCTTAGCTAAAATTTAGTTAATGAAAAAGGAATACAAGTTGCCAAAACACACTACATAGTGATTTATAGATTTTTCATATTCTTATTTGAAAAAGGCAAAAAACATTGCAGTAAGGGAAAATCTAGTACAATTAATTGAAATTAGTTCTAGAAACTCCTTTCGAAAATTCAAATGAAAAAGAACCATTGCCTTTCTAAAGCATGATTGGTTGTGGCACATTAAATTTTTTGTCTTTCAACTTGCTTTCAATGGGTTCTACTTTGGTTGTCCAATTTTCTAATCTAAATTTTATTGCATCTATTTTGTCCCTAAAGCACTAAACTACATTTTTTGGCAATATAGCAATTTTGGGAAGCTCACTAAGGATGGAATTTTTATTTTGTTTCTTTGGAATTTTCACACAACATGGGGACCCAGTTTTTCTTTAAGGCCCAACACGGCTTTTCATAACTTTTGACTACATGGTTAAAAAGGTATTATTGCATGAAATGTAATTTTCATCGCTTAGTAGTTACACCAAGCAGTTCAAAAAAATTCTTTAAGAAATAAAAATTTGAAATTAGTTTTCAAGATTTATATATATGTGGAATGCTTTGAATCATTCCATTTTGATTTATGAGATGAAAGTTATGAGGACTTTTAGATTACGAGCAGTTATGGATTGTCTATACTAAAATAAACTTTGAAGTCTTTTATTTAACTAAATTTTCAATATTTTTTGGAAAAGAATAAAATCCTAGGATGTAGATTATTTAATACAACATTATAACCATTGGAATTGGCATTTTTCAATTCCATAACAAAATTCTTAACAATTTAGTAATTGAATTTTTTAATTAAAATACATTTGTTATTTCTTTCTACTTACTTTTTTTTCTTATATGTTGTACAATTCCAAATGATCTAAATTTTTTCAAACATGTTCGCAACTTGCCCTTAAGAATGAATCTAAAGAAGCACCATCATTTCGGACAATTTTTTATACAAATGTGACCTTGTAAAGTACAGCTGCCCATTTTTTCATATGGTCCCTCAAAGGATTTTTGTCCAATCAAACACTAATGTCTTGCAATCTAGATTGTGGAAATTTCTGAAATTTTTTCCACATCTTCTCAAACCAACTTAGTACAAGATCCTACAGTTACATGTGTCCCAAAATGTCTTTTTTTCCTAAAATTTGGTACTTGTACTAGAAATGGTAGTTTGGGACTATTTTTGGTGAAAACATAGTCAAAAATGTGTAGGAGTTAAAGATATTTTTCATAAGATTCCCATGATAGTAATCACAAATTTCATTTTATATCAAAGATAGTAAGATAATTTAGTGAGTCGTTAAAAGTGTTGCATTGATGATGCTCTAAGATTGTACTTAAACAACAATACTCCATCTTGTTCAAGTTTTATTTGACTTGTCCATTTTATACACCAAGTTATACTTTGATAACACTCGTAACTGTAACATTTAATATTCCCACTTTTTCAACAAAAATTTAAAATTTGGAATGTCAAATTCTTTAATTTGATTTGTAATGTTGTAAAAAAACCATTATGAAGCGTTAATTATTGTTAGCTAGGTTTCTATGTTCACTTGTTTATTCACTTATATATTTTATAAAGCTCATGCTTTATTGGTTATTGTGCTTCTACATAAACTTGTTGTATAGTTATGGTGGTAGTGTGTAATTAACTTGTTTCACCATTTCAAACAAGAGTTTAGAACAATACTAGTAAAATATAATAGTCATTGTAGAATTGAAATTAGCAAAATGTATATATATCTTTATTCAAAAATACTCACAATGAGGATACAACTTGTGGCCAATGAATGACTTCCTAAATCACTGTAAAAAATGAAAAAATACACCTATTGGTTCATACCTCCCAACTAATGCCTTCTTTAATAATAACTGAGTTATTAATTAAGGAGCACTAAGGTGCCCCCCTCACAATTGACACTTTTTGCAATTGTACCTAATTACTATTGTTAGACTAGTCATATTTCCATATTTTCTTATTGGCAAATGAAAAAAAGTTCCAATACACTAGAGAATGTGACATTTGAATATTGTATGCCAAAGTCATGAAGGGTCAAAGTTATTTTTGATAAATGTTCTAAAATTGTTTCTTCCACATAGATACATTGATTTTGGAGATGTACACAAAGTGATGATGTTTTTTGGGGGTAGTGACACATTTTGAAAGTGCCTACCTTACACAAGGTAAACCAGCCCATAACTACCAACTTCCTATACCCGTCATCCTACTTTTGGCCCCATTGCCACCACAAAGCTCACCCAAATTTGTCCCTTTTTTGACAATTTCAGTGCATTAATGGCTACAAAGGCTAATGTGTCAAGCCTTCATTAGTGAATACTCAAGTACTCATAGATACATAGAGTGGTGGTTATAGGTTGTGTAGAGGACATTTATGAGTCTAGTCTATTGGCGGTTCGATAATTTCAAGGCAGACCACTTTAAAAATCCATAGAAATTACAATTTTAATAGAAAAATTATAATTCCACTTAGGTTTGATTCGTGAAACATTCACACACCTCTGAAAAATATGTGCCCCTCCTAGAGTTTGTCCCAATTTACTCAGATTGCGAATCAGGGTGGTAATAGGCTTGTCTACCTTATAAGGTATCTATTTGGAACTCAAAAACATTACTATACACTATCAGAAGATGGATGCTTTTCATCCACCATGAACAGAAGGAGGATGTACTGTGAATGACTCCGCTCACTCCACACCGCCTTTCTCCGCGAGTCAGGGATCGTCCGATGACTGGATAACGCGAAATCAGGAAATCCCTGAGAGCCAATGGCCTTCGCCTCCCATATCCCTTATCGCAACCACTGCTTTCACATTGCTTCTTCACCAGTTCTAGTTGCCCTCACGATCAACCTGTTCTCCCTCGCACTGTGCCATGAATTGTCATTTCATTTCATTTCGTGTAATGATTTTGAAAACCTATATTGACGCATTGCGTCTGAGATGTTTGATCGCAGGAGACAAATCCTGCTGGTCGAGCGGATGTTTTTTTTTGCTGAAAAACGAAGTGGGGATGGAGTTTGACGTGAGCGGACAATTGCTTGCGGAAACTTGAGGAATGGGTGGGCTTTGATGATTCACGTTCTGAAGGGATGCGGCCTGGAACAAGTGGTCATACCCGCGTTGCGATGTTTATATGTATGCCTTGAAGGTAAGCACATTCGGTGGACTGTAATCATCGACGTTTGTTAACGTTTTTGGATGGTTTCTATGCAATATATGATCATCGAGTCTCGTATGGAGGTTGCGTTGGTTTCCTTCTAGTTCACGCAATTCATGTGGAACGCATAACAAATTCTGTAAGCTTACGAAGTTTCTACTTTCTGTAGCGTAGCTTACTGCATCATTTTTATTCATTCTCGGAGGTTCATTTCGTTCGGTTAGTTCCTTCAACTCAGAGGTAGTTAAGTGATTTGAGGAGTAGATTAGACAAGAGTTGGATAGACCAGGCTTCTTACAATTACGTACAGGGCACAGGGGCATGTCACTGAGTCTGGTACTCTTCTGAAAAGCTGCACAACATCCTTGAAAGAGCTAAGTTATTACAATTATTAGTAAGTGTACATACAATCTTCTTGTTGCCTTTTAGCTGCATAATATCATAATTCTGCCATTGAGCTAAAAGAATCTGATATAGCTTCTCAGAATAGTATCAAACGGATATTTCTAAGATAAATAATCCTTGAATATAGTAATTGATGATGTATTAGGTAGAGTTGCAGGAACATTATTTTCAAAGTTGCTATCTGTTCCCAATGGGACGTTCACACGTTCACACAATCACACCGCGTGCAAACTGAATATGGAAACGACTTGAAGGGCTCAAAGTTTATGCCAGGGTTCTAACCACTTCAGTATTTCACCCATCTATATCTACCAATCCCAACCACTCTCACAAAGACCGAGCCACTTAGTAAGCCCTTTCAACGTCTTATGTCAAAGTACGCGCTTCTTCCAAAGACCCGGTGTGAATGTCCCAGAATTGTCAAAAATAAGTCCCAAACTTACAATGTTCATCGACATTTATTGCCCAGGTAGAGGACAATGGTATCATTACAGTCTTGAGGACTTGATAAACCAACCCTGAACAGGCTTTTAAGGGATAAAAATGGATGATGATGGGTTTGTTTTCTCAATTTGTAATTAAGGGTAGTGAGACTTATAGCATGCAATCCAGCAAGTGTACCATAACTTCAGAGGTCGGTAATTCTTAACAAAAACTGGGTCAGGGGTTCTTTCTATGCTTAGTGGTGGTGTAGCAGTCTGTTGGTGTAGTATTTCCGTGCGATGATTTTCCACCTTACTACTGCAGTAGCAGTCTCGAGGGTTGGGGATGGGAGGGACCAGACCACCTGCAGTCTGGTGCTGATCAGTACTGTAGCATGGAAAGTCCCTGCGGTAATATTTTCTCTGTACTTTTCCCTGCAGTTTTTGATTATGGATATGGAAATGGTGATGCTAACGAAGGCTTGTTCCTGGAGTGTAAGTCTTGTTGAGCATGTCGACCGACGTGGGAGCAAGGTCGATACAAGTCACTGGTTTCCGGAGACAGCTTGGGTATAGCTGGGGTGAGTGCCGTAAACGTACTCTGCTGCTTCCCTGCCTTCATCCATCTCCGCTTTACTTGATAGATCCAGGAAGACACTGATAGATTCAAAGTTTGTGAACATCCTTGTCTGAAGTAAGTGGCCGAAATTTAGCATATCAGGTTCAGTGTTTTAGAAGCTTCAATGTCAAAATGCTCTGCAAGAGTTCGAAGGTGATGAAGAAATTGGTGGTTAATTCTCTGGCATACAGTCGATAGATGCAAGAAATTGACAAAGAATGCATAATTTTAACAGAAATTTTCATTACAGTGAATAAATCGTCTTTGTATATTACAAATGTGTCCATTAAAAATGGACATTGAAATCCATAATAGATCAATTAAGAAATAGTCTGTACATATGATGAAGTCTTTGCAAAACGTACTTCTCTTGAATCTTGCCACAGGAATATTCAGCTTGATTGAATTCTACCATGTCCGACTATAGATTCCAAGATTTCGATATGACAGATGCAACACTGGCGAGCACGCTCAATATGTGGTCTTTGGGAATCCGATGCTGATTAAAGTTTTCCATCTCCAACTTGTCTTGTATCACAGTCGCGTACAGTGTAGTATCGAGCGGCGAATGATCCACGTACCGGGTTTATGTACAGCAGCTGGGTGTGGAAGTCCATTTACGAGGTTGCAAACTTCCGGTGGTTGATCTGCTGGGAAGTTTGAATCCTTCACCATCTTCGCTGGTAAGAATCGACGAATTATACGGCTATGTCCTTTCAGGATCATATCCTTGTGTAGTAATACCTTCACGTCGTAGAGGCGTGACTTAGTCTGCAATATGTACTAGGAATAGCTCAAACTTGAATTATGTAGAACGCCGCTGTTCCTCTCGCATTTCGAGTAGCTCGAAAGTCTTTGGTACTGGGATCAAGGTGCCATGTCGAGAGCAGCATTCGCAAGAACCTTCGCAAGTTTTTCCTGGCCACAGTTCCTTTGGCCACTTCCTCTCGATCTCTTCCAAAGCATGATGTATTGCTTCCTTTGCGTAGTTTTCGCCCTGCGTATGTTTTCCCAGTTTCACATTAGCGTTCTTGAACTTTTAATCGTGCAGGTTAGAAACTACAGCTGGAGAACTGAGCATCAAAACAGAATCTGCATGGGGAGTAGTTGCGAATGAAAAGTGTCGGTGGTACCTTGGCAGCTTCGACAAGGGGTCCCCAACATTCCAGGCGATTGTAGTCGCTGACGTTAGAATGAAAGTATACCCACACCAGGGAGTTATCGAGATCTGCAATAGTGCATCAGCAAACGTAAGATATCGAGTTCTCCAGGTTCTTCAGTCATGCAGGAGTACAGTATCTTCCTCATGAAAGTTGTTGAGAGGATTTACCTGGATATTCGTTCAGAAGTTCTTCATCTCCGTGCCTGAAAGCTTCCAACACCTGTAAAGTAATGATACTGCCTGATGAGTACAAGCTCAAAGCGTTATGAGGAACACATCATACCGGATGCAGGAGGGAAAAGCACAATGATAACAATGGGCCGAACTGTAGAGTACTGACCACTGGGAGTTCCTTGCGGAAGATGTAGAAGCGTAAGTTTGCGATCAAATTGTGCATCAGATTACCGCCACTAATATGGCAGTGCACGTGGAGAGTCATTTTCCCCTGGACCTTTCTCCATTCTGCTACGACTTCATCCCTCTGTAACTTGCTGTACCATCCTTTCAGCTGCACCATCACAAATATTCTTAGCATCGAGACTGGAAAGATAACTTTGGTCGTCGTACGAAACTGGAGACTAATAATGAAATAGAATTGACCTGGAAACTACTCTATATTCGGAAATTGTAAACGAACATTAATTGTCTGCATGACGAAATCAGGAGCAAATGACATAATTTCAAAGGCAATGATCAGTTCTTTTTAAAACCGGTAATAAAACTGATACCGGAGAAATGCAAGCTGTACCTGAGCTTTGTTGATTTCACGAGATATGGCCAGTGTTATCTTCGACGTAACATCACTGTGTGTCAGTGTGTAAATTCTCGGCAGCTCTTCAGGATGTTTTGTGTCAGCTCCAAGGAAAAGCACTTTCAATTTGGCCGCCTCAAAGATTGCTGGTCCGAAAAGTCTTGCTTCCTGCATGATAATGGCCGGGGCTCAGTTCAATGCAACATCTCAAAGTGGACACTGATGTGACGACGTCAGTTTCAGCACTTCTTAATTACGAAGTAGGACTATCCGTGACTGCAGAATATGCTCTATAATACGAAAATTTTAAGTCTGGAATGAGAGCGTGAATTGTCAGCATGTGCTTTTGCTTTCGAGCAGAAACTGATATAAAATGATCATTTGTTTTGTCGACGGTCATTGAATCTTCGAAATTGTTTCAGCGTTCATATTCTGCGTTATGCTCTTTTACCCACTCAGTAAATTACTGCTGCTGCCGGTAGGAGTTGAACGATTTAGCGATGACGATTTTTTTCTCTCAGAACCGTGAAGTCGGCATCGGCATCAAGAATCAGTGTTCAGATAATTCTCTGAATATCTGCCGACCGTGCGGGATATCAGAGTCCAAGGTTCCTCCGACAGAATTATTGAACATCTCAGAAGATTTGGTCCACACGTCCACACCTTAAAGGCGCTGACAAAACGCTGGTTGGTTTATGACCTTCCTCGCATGATTGGAATCTTTCTCAGTTGTTTTAGCATATGCAGGGATCATTCGTTAAAAAGCAGGTTGGTATTTGTTCCGATCTGCCATTCGAAATCTGAGTAGCCCGTCTCTTTCAGAAATCGCAGTCTTAGCAAAGACAAAATTCTTGAATCCATGACCAAGTTCACCGGACAAGTTACTGAACTCATCTAAACAAAATTCCTTCCAGAGTATAAACAAGATATCACTATCTGCCATAACATGAGGTCTCACCACAATAAGAGGCGATCCATGCCGGCACGCCGCCTCCGAAGTGTTCACCCTCGCCATGAGACCTCGTCGGCTCTTCATGCTCCAAAATTGAGAAACTAAAAAATCAGGTTCGTGTCTCTGAGTCTTGACAGAGGCGCTGCTGCACATGGACGCCGCTTCAACTTTAAGGTGAGAAGCCGAAGAAACCATGGCCGAGGATACGTGAGAACTGTTCACATCCTTGGACCTGACGAGACTCTGGCTGGTGACTCCAGCTGAGATCAGTGGCTGGAACAAACTGCAAGAAGTCATAGCTGTAAAACAGGTAAAAGAACTAGAGAACTGGAAAAATTCTCTGCTGCAGGTTTTCGGAGAGCCTCCTGTTCTGTCAAAGACTCAACACGTCCTCGCTCTTTTGACAAGATTTTCGCATTAATTTCACCAGCAGCCTGATCACAAGTTCCAAATCTCTGTCAGAAGAAATGTTTCTCCTCTCCCGATCATCAATAAATATAGTCTGACATAAATTTTCGCAGAAACGTGTATCCAACTCAAGAGATCAAGATGCACTCACACGAGCTCTGACTCAACCAAAAGCTGCAACGACGCGCACTCAAGATTTCACACAAAAGCCTCACACAACTTCACACTTCACGAATTCCGACAGTTTCCCACGCAAAGAAGCTCTTCCACAGCAGACTTCTTTTTTTCCAAAAGCCAAGTCCGGAACAATCGAGAACAATTTCCCCCGTCCACATACCTGCTTAATTTATCCGGGTCTTTTTCCGCCTGCTGCTTTCAAACGCCGGCAACAACACGGAGCCAGGTGACTTGGTGTGCAGAGAAAGAAGCCGGCGTGATTCTTGCAGCGAAGAAGCGTTGTGCGAGACGCAATGCAGCTGTGTGTGATGGCGAGCCAAGCAAAAGAAAATACCGTAGCTGGCGTCGTAGGGGCGGGAGCTATACACGTTTTGGTACTGTACAGGAAGAGCTACAGGCAGTGTAGTAGAGTGTGGGAGAGGGAAAGGGAAAGGTCGTGGGTGCCGCGTGGCACGTTGAAGGAGGCGGAGTTGCAGAGAGCCACCCTTTTTGAGGGCCTGGGAGAAATGCGGGGTGCCACGCTTCGGTGGGCCTGGGCTGGCCCTACCTTGACGGTTACGACTTTACGGTTTAGTTAGTTTGAAGCTCTCTTGCCAAGCAGTAACTCAACTTCAGTTACGTTACAGGCAGTTTCCACTTGATTTACTTGGCGTTCCCCTCGTGGTAATAATATTTTTTTCTTCTGATTTACGCACACTCTATACAGTTGAGCCGGCAGGCAGCAACCGGTATTGACCAAAAATCCCAGCATTTGCATAAACAATTTACGTGCCGAAGAAGGAAAACTCCACGTATAAAACCAATGTAAAATATTAGTGGGTCAAGGGTCCATGTCACCTCACACATAAATGACATAATGACATGCATTCACAGAGATGACATGAGGAACTTTCATTCACAAGATGACATGTGGAACTTTTTTACAAATATGACTTAACCCTTGAAGGACGGACTGGTGACAGTGGAAATACTTCCTTTTAGAACCGTGTGACATCATCTACTTTATAAAATCCAAAAATATTCATTGGAGGTCATACTACTATAGAAGACCTACGCTTCTCTCTCAAGATTCTGAGGATGAAAAGTCGTAATTTTGTCCTACAAAGAGAGATTCTTTGTCATCCATCGGGCACAAACTGTCCATATCGACGTTTAAGGATTAACTTATGCTGAATCTAACCATCAAACAAGGTAGGGGAGGCAACCCATTTTTGACCACTTAAGCAAATAAATATATTTGGAAGGGAGTTTTTAATAGTGGGAAATTTTTCCATGTATAGAAATAGAATTCATAAGATTTCCATAATTTTCATATTTTTATTTCTGAAAACATTACTGTGAATTTTGAGCTAAAGATTTTGTTCCATCCCATATTAGTCATACATACCTTCCTATTTCCAACCAAGGGCTGGTTGCAAAATCCAACAAGGGGTGATTTCAATATTGAGAGTGTTATAGCCAATCATAATGCACTACAGCTGCGTCGGGAATTGTGCAAGCATTAATTGTGTTAATCACCTCCTGATTGAAATTACTACACCTTACGGTGCCATAATGGGGGAGTGATCAAGAATGGGTTGCCTCCCTATGCTGAATAGTTTGTTTCGACAAAGGAACACTACTACCGTAGATGCAAAACTACTCCATTTTTTACATCCATCTTCCCGTCCATTCCTCCCTCCCTCCCTTGCCTACAAGTTCATCCCCTCCCCCAATTGTCTAAAGTTGAAAGTTGGAAGTTGACGTGTTCCTTTGTTTGATCCGAAGCTGCTGCTGTCGGTTCTGCTCCGAGATTGGTGACTTCATCAAGTGGCTGGCTTCAGTGACCTGGATTCTCTCTCGGGAGTTCCAATGAGTCCTTACTTGTCCTTCTTGTGGGAGGCCAATGTTCATTTGCCACGAGAATATTCGGGGACTTTCGGGGACTTTCGAACTGACTGGCACTGGATCAAAACTGCTCTGCTCTCGGCTCTGCTACGGGGGCCGGGGAGGCGGGGAGGCGGGGGAGGCGGCCAGTCATGCAGGCGATCTTTCGGTCTACGTGTGCAGTTTCTACCCACGTCGCTGTAAGTGAAAGTTCCAATTGGAAGGGCAGGCAGGCATTGGGGGCCAATAACTTACATACAGACTACCTAACGTAAGCTTACATACAAAAGACGGACTGACGGAGGCGGCCACAATTGCACGTGCACGTGGGATGTAACTTACTTTAGTATTGCATGCACAGTTTAATAGAGTGTGGCATGCACAATTTAAAAATCGGGGTGGGGTGGGGGTGGGGTGAAGGACGGACTCACGTAATGTTCTTGTACTTCAAGGCTAGGGCTGACTGTTTGCTTCCCATGCCGGTCCTTTTGAGTGTGGAAATGAATCCTGAATGCAAATTTGTCCGTGAATTGTGGGCCCTTGCGATGCAAAGTGTTCTTGTTACAGAATCACTGTAGAAGGATTTTGCAAATCAGTTTTTTTTTTAAATTTTGGGTGATGCATGAGCCAAAGCAGAGACAAATCATTCTTGATCATCTTCCCATTTGGGAAGTGTATTGGGAAGTGTAGGGAGGTCTATTTTTGTGTAGGGATGAGATGAGTAAGTGATCAAGAATGGTGCATTATGATTGGATACATGTGAGTAGTTATAGATTCTTTTATAGTATGCTCATGATTCCACTCTGTAAGCGATTTTGTAATTTCTGAGCAAAGCACTTCAGAAATTCGCACAAATAGCAGTTCTAATTGAAAAATTATGATTCCACTTGGGTTGGATTCGTGAAACAAGCGCACATCTCTCTAAAATGTGTTCCTCTCTTGGAGTTGGCCCAAAATATTCAGATTGTTAATCATGTTGGTAATAGGCTTGTCTACTTTATAATAAGTCAGGACCATAGGAAGGAGGTCGCTAATACTAGAATCAAAGGAGCGAGTTGACAAAGAGAGGGACTTGATCTCCGTAACCAAAATCAGGTTGACAAAATGAGGTTCTCCATACAAACCACAGCCTAGTTATTAGATATCTGATCAGGTCCAAGCATGCAACTAACCCCTAAACTTACTTGTTTTCTAGTTTCCAGCAAACCTGTTCTTCAAATGGGGTACGTTGATCGCCAACCGTTGGCACTTTTGTAACTACAGTAGATTTGTCGGACAGAACTGAGAGTTGCCGTGGTTGTCGGAATCAAAAGGAAGTTACGTTACTGGACTCGCACCTGGGAGGCTGCAAGTCTAGCTGGGGGGACACGTGGTGGGCAGGAGATCGGCCAACGGACGTGGTTGTCACGATGGCGGGGGCAAGCACTGAAGCCAAGCTGGAGCGGAGGGCCAGTGAGAGCGCTTCCGTTCTCGTGGAAAGCACACCACCCACCACTCGGGCGTGGAAAGGTCACCGGAGGAGCTGTTCTCAACCCCCGTAAGCCACCCGTCATCACCTCATTGCGTTGCCTTTAATTTGATGAATGAACTCAAAGAGCTTGCTCTGCATGAGGATTAACTTAAGAGATCTTATTGGTGCGCCAATTCAAAAGTCACCTTGATTGTGTCTCTATGTATGTGTTGTGTACATTCAAACTTTCAAAGTGCCTTCTTTGGGTACATAGTGAACACAATGTCGTATAAATAGTCACATGGCTCAAATAGGGTCTCTTAAGTCAACCACCAAAGGATTGGGACCTTTTTTTCATCAAAAAATATTCAACATTGCCATTTCTATTGCAAAGAGGAAAAAAAATTTGAAATTTTTTTTTTATGCATATCTAATTGTAGGAACTCAAATTAATAGACAAGTAAAAGAATGTATAGAAGAAATTTCAAATACTTTGATTGAATAGATTGTAAGAGATTTGGTGTTTTTAGTCATGAAAATGTGGGGTTTTTTGCATGTCTACATTATAAGACTTTGAATCTCCTTAATATAAATTTTTGTACTATACATGTTGATTTACAATTTTTTGTGTTGAAGAATTGAAATCGGAGTCTAGGGAAAAAAACATATATAATTGATTTTCCTTCTTTAGATAATTGTTAAGTTGAAGTATGAATGAGACTAATGGAAAATCTAAATTGTTCATAGCTCTAAGATGGAATTGAAACACAATAACTAATTCCAACAATGAGATTGTTCGACCAAACAAACTAAACCTTGTGGAACATCTTTTTTAGAAAAATTGTGAAAGTTGAGTTCAAAAACAAATCTAATATGTGTTTTTTTCTATGATTGCCTAGAAATCAAGATGCTCCATAACTTTCACATCACTAATCCTAATAGAATTATTCAAACACTAGAAGAAATTCTTGTTCACCGATCTGATGTGTTTTTGTTAGAAAACACAAAACTGCATTTTTTCCAACGCAATTTTGTGTTTTCTAACAAAAACACATCAAATTGATGAACAAGAATTTCTTCTAGTGAAAGCTTTCCATGTTGACAAAAGTATAATCTATGAGAGACAAAAAAATTTAATTTCTATTTAACATTTTCTGATATTTTTGGTTGCTTAACAAACTCTGTTTTGCAAATTGGGTGGCATTAATTTTTGCTCCCAAGCATCAATTATATATATATATATATATATATATATATATATATATATATATATATTCCTAGAAAGCTAATGTGTTTTTCTATCTTTAAAAATATTCAAAAAATCTTGCCAAAATTTAGTAGGAACCTACATGAACTTTCATTTGTCTTTGAAGGAAACAATGGTCCTTCATGGGTTAAGTTTCACTCTTGCATTTAGGACAAATTACAAACTACTAGTACTCCATCTTTTTAGTTTATTTCTTAGGATTTTCCTTTTGACAATTTTGATGTTAAATTTTTTTAACATTTGTTAGAACTTATTAGAATATGTTACAAAGAACAAATTTTAACATGGTTAAAATAGAAAAAAATTCAAAAGAATCATATCCAATTTTTTTTGGAATATTTATATTAGGACTTGTTAAAATTTATTAAACATCATGAGTTTTTTCACTTTTTAACACATTCAAATGTAAAATTGTCAAAATGAAAAGACTCATAAATTTAAATAGTTTTTTTTTGTGCTAGGGTCAAGCTATTTTCATATTCTTAAGAACTAAAATCAATATGGGTAGTATTATTATAATGATATATATATATATATATATATATTCTAAAAAAAAGTATATTTGCCAAGCCTACAAATGTGACCCCAACTTTGCACTACATTCTAACCTTTATCACAAAGGTGGGGTTAAAATTTTCCCTTGGTGTATCATTTGGACTTATTAAATTTTGCAATCTTGAATTCATATATAGACACAAAGATTGCAAATTAATTTTCCAAAGGTGATAATTACAAATTTAATGAACCATAACATATGGGGCATTTTTCAAACTTATCTAACAAGGTCAAGATTTTAGAGTTGGTCTTGCCAAAAATATCATGATTGCATTGAGGAATCGTGAAGAAAAGCTACTAGAAAAAGTCATGAATAATTCCATTTTAGCTAATTCAAAAAGTTAGATTTTTTTTTCAAGATATTTTATTTACATTTCAAAATTTTAAGAACATGCTCCTCTTGTATTTGTACCATCAATTTTTTTTCATCAACTCATTTACTTGAGCTTTAACCCCTCAAGGACTAAGAAGACACAATGTGTCTTCTTCAAATTTCAATGGGAAATCCACAATAGGGTGAAACAAATCTCAATATTTTGTAAATTAGGATCTTGTAGAGTAACAAGTTGACATACTCACATACTTGTTGCATTTTCAAATTTTCAAATTTTCAATGTGAGAAGTATTTCAAATTTATTTAGGAAATGTAGTCTAGTAGAAAAATTGAAGGAGCAAACTTAACTTTCTTACAATGAAAGGAATAGTGGGGATGTAGAAATACATTTTTTTGGAAATATCTAATCTTTTGTTTGCATTGAGTCACAAACAACTAGGCTTCAAGTGAATTCTTTCAAAGTTTTATTTTTAGCCATTTTTAAAAACATAAGGTTCCATCTAGTGTGATTAAAAACACAAAATAATTAGAACAATTGCAATTTTTTTAAGATGTTCCATACAATATTCTGTTGATTTCAATCAATAAATTTCACAAATTGATGTGTATATAATAATTTGAAATTTTGTAGGATCCAATTTGAACATGTGTACAAATTTGATAGAGGTTAGTTTTTGTCCTCATTTTTTTAAAATTAGGGTTAAATTTACCTTAGATTCCAAGAAGAAATTTTTTTGTGGGGGGAAAACATTATTCATCTTGATTCTTATCATTTTTCTTTTCCCAAAGTTTCATTTTTTGTCTATAAGTTGATCATCTAAAATTGTTATAATCTAAAAATCTAATTGTCTATATTTTCCACAATTAATTCCATGCATACCAGACAAAATTGTCTTTACTTTTGTATGATTAAAATAAAGAAATTTCAAGAACATTCATGTACAAAAAAAATCAAAGTAGGATGATTCATTAAAAAACTCCATTGTCAAAAAGTTGTTAGGCCTTGAGGGGTTAACCTAAAAATGGCCTAAAAATAATTTAAAATATATAAGAATGGATGAAAAATTGAATTTTTTTTCTTGAGAGTTTCTTGATTGTGTGATTATGGATATTTCTTCAATCAATTATTATTATTATTCTTACAAAAGAAGATGTTTATGCTATAAATACTGCCTTGTAGAAACTTCTAGATCCTCGCTATGGATTTGAATTTTACATATTTTAGAGATCAATTTTGAATTTGAATGCAACTAATAAAATGAAGCTTGTCAAATGTTAAGGATGATGCTTGTGATGAAAAGAAAACTAATTTTACTAATAATCTCCACATGTCAGTTCTAAATGGTTACAATGTTTCAATAAAACAACATGTACTTAAAATTTTTGTTTTACTTAGAAATTTTGAATGATAAATTCTATCAAAGAATCCATGTGTTGATTTGAATCTATTGTCTCTAAAATAAAATTCTTCATAGATTTCATTTGATTAATTAGAAAATAAAAATCCAAAATCAATTAAAAAATTTTATTTGAATTTTTTTGTATATTTGCATACATTATTTTTATTTTAAAAATTCAGAATAAACTTATAATTTTTAAATAATTATTGGCATGAAACATAGCATAAAAGCATGAGAGAAAACTTCATAAGTAGAACATGACAACATAAAGGAAAGTTCAAAATTTGAAGTTAAATTGAGTTGAATATAAAAATTTTCATAAAGAATTAACAAAAGATCGTAGAAGGTTTTGAGGTTAAGAAAATTGTTTATGTTCATTATGAATTTGGAGTACTTTAAGTTCATGTGAAAAATGGTTTATTTGCTCCATAATGCTGAAGAGCATCATATATTGTGACTTTCAATTTTTAACCTGTAGAGGGCCATTGTCCCCTCAAGGGATAAAATGAATTTTGGGCAAGTTCTATAACCTCAATTTTTAGTAAAATTTTTTGAAACTTTCTCATAAAATAGAAAAATTTATTAGCTTTGTGAGAATATAATTTTTTTATTTCAATCGGTGCATAGGAACAAAAGTTATGCCAACTTAAATTTAATTTTCATGTCACCGGGCAAAAACAGAAATCCACCAAATCTTGAAATGAAATTAATTTTTTTTCTTAAATACTGTGTTTTATCGACATATGAAGCTTTGATTCATTCCATTTGGATTAGTAATGCAAAATTTATGAACAATCTTGTTTTGGGGCAATTTGAACATTTTTTTGAAAAAACAACTTATATGATTCATTTTTGAATTCAATTCTCATAATTTTTCAAAAAAATTGTTCAACAAGGTTAATTTTTCTTTTTTAGAACAATCTCACCATTGGGATTATTGTGTTTCAATCCCATCTTGTAGCTATTTACAATTTAGTTTTTCTTTCAATCTTAGATGTACTTCTACTTAACAATTTTTTAAAGAATGAAAATCAAGCATTGTTTTTAAAAAATAATAATTCTATATTTTCAACTCAATTCTTGTATAATATATTTTTTTAAATTCAAAGTCCATAGTGCAAAAATATTTCCACAAATGGCAATCAAAGTCATCTAAAATTGCAAGCTAGTGTTCAAAATTTCTTTTCCAACTTTGAATGCTTATATCTTCCAATTTTTACAACCAAACTTCATGAAAATTTTAACACATGAACTCAATTAAGATAAGTACAAGTTCCTATAGTTAGATTCTAAAAAAAGATTTTTTGGTTTTCTTGGATGAACACAATAGAAACGGTAGTGATTGGTCATTTTTCTATTAGTGATTTTTCATAGAAAAATGACCTTGGTCCTTCCAAGATTAAGGAAATTTATTCTTTCAAATACACATTTGTTTGTCCTTTCAAATGCCATTTCCAAAATTCCCAATCAACATTGCACTTATTAAATTTCAATCACAAACAAAATTTCACTTCAAATATAAATAATTTTAGTTGTAGTGATTTTCTTACAATTTTTTTGTTGATTTACTTAAAATATTAATCATTAGTTGTTGGTGATAAATTTTTCAATTTTAATTCCACAAACATTAGAAGCTATCAATTCATACATATTTTCCTCTATAATAAACCTTCAAAAAATTGTTGAATTTACCTTACACATAATTCAATGGCATCATGTCACCTTCCTAAATTTTTCAACTAAATAGATGTTTTTAATAAGACTTAGATTTTCCATAATAGTATTTGAAAAGTTCAAAATTAATTTTGGTTTGAAGGTAAATATCCAAAAATTCATTTTAATTTAAAATTTTCTTTTATAATAAATTTAGAAAGACAACATCATGCCATTAAGTTGCAAATAAAGTGAATTGTAGGATTTTTTGGATTTTTTTCTTAAATGACTTGCTCACTTCAATTTTTTACATATCTATGCAAACAAAATCTAATAATTTATAACCAATTTTGTTTGTTCAATTTTCAAGTAAAAATATAATACATAAATTCTTGTAATTCACTATGAATGAAGTTTCTATTTTGGCATAATAGATTGAAATAGCATAAGAATGTAGTATTGATAGTGTATTAAGAAAAAATGGCAATTGTAAAGTGACAAATGAACGATTCTTTGAAGGAACAAATAGGTGAATATTGAATACATGTTCTTATTGAACATGATTGAATACTAAATTCTAAAATTCAATAGCTCTCAAAGAGTTCAAAATTTTTTGGTCTTTGATGTCATTTGATAAACATATATGCACACATAAAAATAATTGTCATACTGAAAATTAGAATCATTTGATAAGCTTATGACTGTTACTACAATGCATGACAAAAATGTTAAACTATACATGGAAGGATAAAATGATCTTCTTTTAGTCAAATTTGAGCATCATTTTATATATAGAATTGTTTGTAATAAACAAGCCTTGGTTTTCATTAAAGCTTTAAAGCATTTAGGGATTGACATAATTCACTACAATTTTAGATTCAATGTTTCAAACCATCCTTACAAGAAATCAAAATGACATCACATTGACTTTGAATAATCTTTATAAGATTCTTTCCAATTTGGAAGATTTAATGTAAGTTTCAAATTTAGATAACTTTGCATATTATTGTTTAGAAATAAGATTAATGTGCCAGTTTTTATTTTATTTTATTTATTTACCTTTATAAGCCTACTTTAGACAATGATTGTACAAATTAAACTTTTCATGGTGGAAATATTCAAGTATTTTCAATAAGATTGTGGTTACAAAGTCTAGGGTTTAAATTGACCACATTGACTTTCATTGTGTACATTCAAAAGGCACTAGACCCTCTTGTAGCAACAAAATCACTACTAAGTACTCCGTTGTGAACTTCCAAATACACTCTACTTAATTTAATAAAAAAATGATCCATTGAGACTTATTACATTGCTATAATGAGGCCATTTCCTAAGGTGTCTATAAAAGCTTGATGACTAAAATAGGGCAGTAAACCATATTTTCCTATATCCCATAATACTAGCTTTCTTTTCTTTTAAATTACTTGTCCCTTTTGCAACATATTTCAAGCCCAATTCTAGGTTGGCATATGATTATTTTCTAATAATGTTAATTACTAAATGAAGCATATAAATCTAATTCGTCTTCTACTTTACAAATCATTTTTTTTAAATTGAATTTTTTATAGCAGTTTGCATTAGCTAGTTCATAGACCAAAACATAATAACAATTATGTTATTGAAATTAAATAGTTTCGCAAGTTCTAAACTTACTCCCATATAAAACATTGTTACAATTTTTTATATCCTAATTGAAATGATCTTGGTGAGTTTTTATTTATGTATAATTTCTAAAACCACCCAAAAGTATCCTCTTTATGAGATACATCTTCTATAAAAATTTCAATTTTTTAACACATTCTTTAAGATGAAGTTCTTTGACTTTGTAATCTTTCTATAATTCTAGAATATAGTGAATTCAACCTTTTACAATTGAAAGGACATATTGTTCATTCACTACCAAATCATCCAATTCTATATACCATAACAAATCTTTATATAAAATCATTAATATTTTTGTTACTACAAAGAGAGACTAGATTTATGGAATATATGAAATAAAAATTGAATGCTTTGGATAAATTGAACCTCAAAATCCAAGTGAAAGAACCTTAGGTTAACCATAATCTTTAAATGTTCAACTAAGTACTTGGTGAATGAAAAATGTTCTTGAAAGTGTACTTCATTCAATTAATATTCTTTGAAGAGTCAAAATTATTTTTGATGTATTTTTTAAAGTAATATTACCTCGCATTTTTGTTTGAATATTTTCAATTATGGACTTAATCTAGGTACTTGAATGCAATTTTAGTCTTATCCTTTAAAAGCATAGCATATGATTAGAGAATATTGTTGCATGAGTAGAGAGTGTAGAGTGTGGAATTTAAACTATTTTATGTGAAGATTTCAATTTAAAATGTGAAGAATCCTACAACCATGGGCAAGTGAGGACCTAAAATTTGGTGTAGGATTTATGTAAATAAAACTAAATTTCATGATGTAAATTGCCCATTTGGTTTTAGTTTTGCTCGCCTTTGGGGGCTTTAGGGGACATGGCAATGACAAGCTACAAGGGAGTCTTTTTAAGAAAAACTTATTTTTGCATTGCGTACACATTAGTTTACTATGACAAAAAAATTAATTTTCAAATCATTTCAAGAAATGTTTAGATTGTAATTATTGTTACAATATTTAAAGGACTTGTTCTTAAATTTATACACATATAAATAAAAGTTAAATTTTTTTTTCATAAAATAAATTGTCTTGAAGATCTAGAATTTTGAAACCTTACCTTTAATAATAATGTGACCAAATAATCACAATACTTTGATGGTAATCAAGACAAAATTTTCCTTTGATTTTTGAATTTTTAGTATTAAACCTACTTGCAGAGTCTATCACAATATTGCCTTCAAAAGTTGAAGTCATCAAAAATGTTTTATTTTTGGAGATATATTAATCAGAAAAAAATAGATAATAAATCATAATTGAATTATCAAAAATTAAAAAAAAAATCTGTGGTGAGCTTTTATCTATAGTAAAAAATTTAATCTCAAAATTCCAAACATTAATTTTTAATTTAATTTAATTTTCAAATTTTAGAGTGCATTAAGTGCAAAGGGAGAAGCCATAGTTTTCACATTCTAAACTCCAATAAAATCCTAAATCCTAAATTTAATGTCTAACGGAATAGCATGGCATATATATAATGTATGAAAAATTTTCATATTAGTTTTCAAGCAATAATCAAATAAAAAAAATTTGAGTAAAAAATGTATTGAAATTAATGTTAGTTGACAAGATTTTGAGCTCACTACAAGAACCAAAAAGGATTCAACAATTATATAAGTACATTTAGTTGCTTCAAATGCAAAGACACCAATATAGATTAAGAAAATCTTAGTGACCCTTTAGAGTTTATTCTCACTACTAAAATTAGAGCACAAAAATGTAAACAAAAAACATTGCAAAACAAACAATAGAAGTCATAACTTCTACACTTGCAACTAGTAGTAGAGTGAGAATTGGCTACATCATCTTTACAATTTGTTTAATCATCTACCAACTTTAGAATTTTTGAATCTCTCTAAAAATACTAAGATCTAGATGTAGCATGAGGGACTCTAATAAAGTCTTGTACCAATTTCTCTGCATAAATTGGTAACAAAAAAGGCTTAGGGGAGCATATAATCATCCTTTCTTATAAATGTTGAAGGATAGAATTTATTTTAGGAGACGTAGTCATCCTTGAGTCGCACAACACAAAAACATAAAGAAAATTCATCAAAGATATAAAATAGTTTACAACCTTATGATATACAACTAAAGATGAAATGATTTACATACAAAATAAATTTGAGGCCTCAAACTCTAGTATGTAAGAGTCTTCATCATTTTCAAAATTTGAGTTGCTAACTTTTCTTGATCTATCCACTACTTATGAATTGGACTTTCTTTTTTTCTCTCTCAAAAACTATACTTGCCAAACAAATGGCAGAATGACAAAAACTACAATATTCTATAAATGATTGTGGAGTTGTTAAACACATACCCACAATAGACATGGTTCCTATGAATCCTATATAATTGAGTGGCAATACAAAAATAGTCCCACCAAAGAATAAACCAATATAAAGGAACCATGGGTCAGCTCAATAGGGACAATAAATTACCTATGGATGACTTCTCTAGTTACTTTAAAAGCAATTTAACAAGTGCAGTTAGTGCACCTATGCTACCAAAATCTAATTATTTTTTGTGACACTAAATTTGTAATAAAACTTGCCCTTCATTGTTATAGGACAAACATACTTAAACCCCCAAAGTGGTGGGAGCCCCAACACACTCCTAACATAAATAGTAGATAAATAATGTACTAATCTTACATCAAACTGGTGAGATTAAAACAAAACAATTATTTACTGGTAAGGAACCCAGCTTAACAAGGTAGTTACACTCCATCTTCTAGTTGATGGTGGGATGAATATATCAAGAAATGAATTATTTAAAAATAATTCTTGTAATTAACACATACTTGAGGGACAAAATGGATGGACTTTTGTAAACATTCTATGAATAAATGACTAAAAGAATCGAAACTTGGGAGGATTATGGATGGCAAGTATAGTACATCAACATGCTTCAGTAATGATGTATTATACATCATCTAATTTGGTGATCCCAACCAAAACCATGTTATGTAACTACACAATTATACAGGGGTACTTTCAAAGACTTGGTTACTAGAGAGTTCTTGGGCCATATAGCTTTGAGCTCACATACCCAAAATAATACCTAAACACTACCTTAAGAGCCCCATAGAGGTACCATAGTGAGCAAAATGGAAAGTTGAAACACAGATGTTAGGATGTTGGGAGGGTTATTTGGTTATATCATTCTATAAAACACTAGAAAGCTCAGGATCTTTTTGAGTGGTGATATGTGGTGAATAGTAAAGGAGTTGTAGAATAGAGAGTTTTTGAACTAGAACTCACATACCTAGTGATACACTCACATAACATTCATAGCTACTTTAGTAGAATACACCATGAGCAACAAGGTTTGATAAGAAAAATGATAGTATTGTCAAATGGCTTTTTCCTAGCATCTTTTTTTAGTCTTGTGCTATGTTTTGGTTTGTGAAAAAGATAACAATTGGTTCTTGGATGAAGACACTTCATTCACATAAACTAACACACATTTTATTTGTTGGCTTGTATGGGCGTAGGTAAGGCCAAGCCCCTCAAGCTTTGAGCATTTCACAAGGTCTTTAAAAAATTGTACTTCAAGTTTATTCTAAACTTGAGATGCTTGATGCTATATTAGGATTTAAACACAAGACAAATGCTTCATATGATGGCTTTGTAGAAGCAACAAACATAGGTGCTTTTGAGAATTTATGCACTATGATTCTACCCTCCCTTCAAGCTATAACATGGGATAAATACAACACATGATGAAAATGGAAATTGATTTTTGGGAAAAATTTGTTTGTACAAAGATTGATATCAAAAAATGCTTTACTAAGGTCTATTGGGTTGTGTCTGAATTTGATAAGGGTTTGTTAGAAAGAGATTGTCTTGATAAGGTGATGTCTCATTTATTTCTCTCTCTCTAAAATATGTAGCTAAAGAAAAACATTGAAAATGAATGCATCCTCTTTAAACCAGGGTTGTCATATTGGATGAAAAGACCACCTGACCGTCTGTCCGATTCACCTATTTGATAGAGGTCCCCCTCGTCTGATGTGGTCAACATATAGTTGACTTTCTAGAAAGGTAAAAAAGCCGATGTGAATTTACCTTGCTGCCATGTGGCTGTTAGTGTAGATGTTGGGTGCGAACATAAATTGGTTGGGGTGCAAATAGAAGATCGCTGGGGTGCGGATGGAAAACAGGGCATAGACAAAAGTTGACTTAAGTGTGGATGCAAGTCAGGATGCAAGCGCCATCAATCATGGCGTTGACAAGGTAAATGAATACTTCTTGTTAAAGGAAAGTAACAAAATGACACTTTGATTTTAATTACTTTGAAGCACTAAATTGCTACGTCCATATATTTTTAAGTGTGCCAAACGATTTTACATTATATCCATGCACTTTTTCAATTTCCATTGAAACTTGGTTGCTTCATACACATTCATAATTTCCTGCAAGTGATACAATTGCTATAAGAAAAGAAAAACTTGCATATTCTAGGGTTTAGAATAAATCCGTAGTTTGATAGTTTTATATACAATTTGGTGTTTGGTGAATGCCAAGTACACATGATCCTTTTTCAAGATGATAGCTAAATTTTCCTACTTGCCTTCAAGGTAACCACCACATGATAAATTTCAGAAAATAAAGACAAAAAAATACTATCTACGATAACAACACTTAGGCATACTCTAACAACATGGTGCCTTCTTCAATTTATTAAGATTATTTGGCACAAACACCTTTTCTCCCACATTTTTTTTGGAAGGCTTGTCAATTTCAACCTCAGGTTTTGGTATTGCTCTAGATTTTTCTTGATAAAATATTTTAGATCCCATTCTTCCTTCTAAATCTAAGTCGCTATCCATCTTGTCGTATATGCATTTGCAGCCATAGAATATAGGTGCCTTTGTCGCATGACTTCAAGCGAGTTCATTGAGCTTTTTTCTCCGTATAGATAGAACAATTTGAGGGCTACAAACCTTCGAACATCTTTCACCTATTGAATCTCTTCTGTGGTTCAATAACCATATCTCCATTGTTCGACATTTCGTTTTGTACAACTCAGCTAGAAAATCCCTAATCACAAAATCCAATGTATACCATATTATTTTTTGAAGTATCAAAATGGAATAGAACATGGATGTAAATATGTCGTTGTGTATATATTTCACATTATGGTATTTCCCCACAATAACAAACAAGGATAGCGCTAAGCTCACTTGATTTTTATGGTAAGTAGTGATCTACCCAAGTTCCTCCATTGTCAACTATGTATCTTGTTGTTGCATAATGTCATTCACATTCACTAATTTGTTTACTTTTAAGTTATATTTAGCCAAGAAAGAAATGAAAGATCATCCATTCCACCAAAGCATATATCCTTCCATCGTTTTTGGATGTAAGTACAAAAATCTAATGATTCCTGGATGCTTCATCATACACTTCCCTGCCTCATTTATGATTTTTTGACAATTCTCCTTTTCATCTTTGGTATTAAAAGTCTTCCCTGCTTAAAAAATCCAACTGAAAATGCTTTTTAGTTTTAAAATCATCACTTTTTTAACACTCCCATATGCACCAATAACTTTTTGGTCAGGCATTGGTAGTTCGGCACCACTTTCACAAAACTTTCAATCCACTTAAATGTTCCTTTCACTCAATAAGCCTCAATCTCATTTTCAATTGTTTGTTTCCACAATGCTTGTTTTTTTTTACTTGAAGAAGAAAATCTTTGAACCCAATCTTAGATTATCTTGAGTTTGAAAGCAAACCCTCTATCTGGCATGTTCCAATCGCTACCATCCTCTTTCTTATTTATATGATGACACCAATTTTCCACGATATTGGTAGTCAATGAAACCACCCGTTTATCCAACCAATCTACGTATAACCAATAATTTGAGTAATTGTTGAATCTCTTAGATGCTTCAAACTTTGACTCTAGCTCCCTTGGGAAGTCAAGTGTCAGTTTCTAGTAATCTTTTTCTTCGTGGTTAAAATATTCCCTTGCCAACATCAAAAAACTTTATCGATTGTAGATACAGAAGCTATTGCCCTACTTTTGACCACATACTCATGCAAAGGCATATATGGATTTAAGGGCTTTTTGCGCCTCTTTTGTGATGGTGACAAAGGGTTGGATGAGTTTAGGGTCATTGACATGTCACCCGATGGAATTACTTCTTCACTAAAGTCATCCAGATCCACATACATTAGTTGTTTCTATGATGACCCACTCCCTTCGCTTGCCGTAATGGAAATGAATTCTTTCAACGTGCTTATTTAACAATCCCCGCAATGCTCTTTACAGTCTTTAGAAAAAAATCCAAAAATTTGGACATGTTGTAAGGGCCAAGCCCTACTATCCACCAAACTTATGCCACTTAAGTTGCTAAGTAAGCTAGTGTATGAGGCATAGAACGTGAACATACAAGTGAAAAAAGGAGGAAGGATGGTTTATATAGACCTCACTCCCCCTCCATTCCCCATAGCATCCCGACTAAGACCTATCATTTCCATTCGATGAGAATGTCCATGCCCGAGGTCGATGACATCCACACTCTTATTTGAATTTGTCACCATCCATCTGTTTGCACAGTTTTGACTCCACTTGTATCACCACCTCGATTTATTTCTAGGTGCCCTGAGTAAAAGACATTCATGCCCCTACTTGTAGATGTTCATGCTTGGATTAGATGTCCACACCCATTTACAGTTACATCTATGCTCGAATCGATTAGGATTGTTTTATCAAACACAATTTGGGGTTTAAGTGTCAAGTTGTTCATTTGATATAGTATGTTGTAGAAGACAAGTGTTACATGTACAAGACAACCTTGTCGCATAAGGCCTTATCTTAATAGTAGAGACAACTTGAAATCTCACTTTAGTTATAATTTTTAATTTAGAGTGTAATAAGTGATTATTAAATTGAGACACTTCAATGAAATGAAATTCAAATATATCAAGATTGGAAATAGGAAGTGCTTTATTTGAAAGTCAACATTAAAATTGACTTTATTAGACAAATGAAGGGGACTACTAGACACGTTGGACATCGTGTTTGTTGTGTTGCTGAGTTGTTTAGGTGAACAACCATGCGTTGATGATGTCCATGCTTTGTGCTTATGCCACCTAACCAACCAATTACGCGGCGATATATAAGGTCGTTCTCACCCCATGATACACTGCCTCACATACTCTCAATTCATCCACTTCTTCATTGAGTTGAGTGTGGACATTGTGTAGGGTTTATTTTCGCTTCACACATAAGGATTTTTAACCTTCTTTATATGATGACGACAACATTGAAGATGACGAAGGATGAACAAGACAAGACAAAACAACAATGAAGACAAAAACATTGAAAACAACTTTCTGTTCTTCACAATTGGATGAAACTTGTCTTTAAGGGCTGGGAGGATGTACATCAACCATGGACTTTTGAAGACTGCACTCAATACATCAAGTGGTGCCGCATTGACAAGGCCTTTCTAGAAGCATGATACAACTACCACCAACGCTTCCACAAGACAAATTTGAAGCACTACATTGACGAAGCTTTCAAAAATCAATGCATTAAGGTGTACCAAGTCTTATATAATCATTCTACTATCAAACAAAATGAAGTGAATCTCTTCAATGCATGAGGTGTTCATTATGAAATGAAGTTGAATAAAAGGATTGGTTGACCTTGAAGGATCTAGGCAACAATGTCAAAATTTCTATCCCGGCCAACGAATTCATTTCAATAGGTGTGTAGAGGTATTTACAAGGTGAATTGGACAAAATCAAGACAATGGTCGAATCACCAACACATATGTCACTACAGACTCGGATACAAATACCAACTTAGATTGGCTTTCATATTCCACCATGTCCATTGAGCCATTAGAACACAACTATTTGCAAAGAAAAAGACGTTTCAATATGCAACCGTAGTTTGTGCTAATGTGTTGGTGGCTAAAGAGAATGAGCCAATGACAGGAATTGTTGATGCTACTACTATGGACACTATCACCAATTTGAAGATTAAATTGGAAGAAAAAGTTGTTGACATGCATACTCTTTATAAAGATATACATAAGTTCAATGAAAAATTGAAAGAGAAGAGCAAACTCATTGCACAATCATAATGTAATACGGATGACTTTTGATGCATGCTAGAAGCTGCTATGATGACAAATGAAGGTCATGATTCATGAAAAAAAACCCGAGGCCCTACACCAATTTTTCAAACCCCTTTGAAAGAAATACAAGCTGGTGCATCCATCTTGACATCAAATGATGCTCTATCATTTGGTAAATTTACCTATTACTATGGATTTACCATTAGTGAAAAAAGTTGGGGGTATAATTGACGAAAATAGCAAAGAACTAATAGACCTGCGTGGGAAGAATGTTACCTTCAAAGTTCGTTTGGATGCATTACTAGAGTAATATTACTAGTGGAATTTGGCGTGCATCTTCACAGTTGATAAGACCCTGCAAATGATTGAGGAATTCTAGAAGATTTTCAACAAATACATGTAGAAAAATCAAGAAAGGGTCTTCAGTTTAACATCATACGCCTACGTAGATGACCTTTTCAATATGAAAACAATGGCAACAAAAACCATTGGTGGTGGACACACAGTCATTGACTGGTCCCAACACAATTGGGATTTTGAATATCAAATTTCATTTGCTTAGGATTCAAAAGACAATTCAATGTTGTTGTGGCCAAATCCTTCTTGCTTCGTATTAGATGGTATTAAGTGTCTTATATGTTGAAATCCATTTAGTCCTGAAGGTGGAATACATTTGGACACATGCGAGCATTTCTAGCATTCATTTTGCTTGATTAGCTTAATGATCACTCGACAGTAGTGTTCACTATGCAAGGCTCTTTTCCATAAACACTTGTATGAATTGTTTGGCTTAGTTCCATATATGCCACCTAATTGAGAATTCAACATTATGAATGCCCTTGAGTGTCTTGATAAATGGGGAACAAACTTGGTGTAGAGTTGGCGATACAACATCCACTTTTTCTAGAAGCCAGTGCTCTCAGTTGAATGGGGTTGGGAGAACAATCCTGATGAATACTATAAAGGAAACTATGTCCTATTTGACAGAAAATTGACAAAAGTTTGTCAATTGTTTTGTTAGTGGGAACCTATAGATTCGGCCAATAATTTGACAAAATTATGTCAACTATTTTGTCATTTTACTAAAAATTTTGTCAACTTCTATTCCCTAACACCTTTCTTCGTAAATTGTTCCATTGCCATGTTGGCATGATGGTCTAATCAATGGTTACAAGTGTTCCCATTTATTGGGAAAGACAAAATATCAAAATTGAAATTGCTTTAAATTTCAACCTTCATATATGAAGCAAAAATGCAAGTATTCAACACCAATTGTTGTTGTGACATTGCACTTCATGAACCACTTTTATATTGTAGATGTAGAAAAAGAAGAGATGGCTCTATATACATATGCGGTGGTAGGAGGTAAAACAATCCATGTGGGATATGTCATTTAGAAATTGCAAGAGCTCAACCGCTCATAGTTAAGTTTGAAATAGGATTTGTATTACAAGTAGAATTTCAGACCTCATTTAAGCATAGTAGAATAACTTGTCAAAAAAAACTTAGAACTAAAAAAAGTTGGAAAATCAATTCAAGTTTCATGTCCAAAAATCCATTTGATATTTTAATCCTCTAATCAAAATTTATAGACAAATTTCAGAGAGGCGGTGGAAGGGAATTTTTTTTGACCTTTTCAAACATCCTCTCTGAAATTTGTCTATAAATTTTGATTAGAGGATTAAAATATCAAATGGATTTTTGGACATGAAACTTGAATTGATTTTCCAACTTTTTTTAGTTCTAAGTTTTTTTTGACAAGTTATTCTACTATGCTTAAATGAGGTCTGAAATTCTACTTGTAATACAAATCCTATTTCAAACTTAACTATGAGCGGTTGAGCTCTTGCAATTTCTAAATGACATATCCCACATGGGTTGCTCTACCTCCTACCACTCCATGTATATATGGAAAGCTAGACTTTTATATATAAGATATCTATGGCAATTAATGAAAAGGTAAATATATTAAAAATCTAATGGAATTCTTATGTTTTTGACAAATAGGGAGAAGAGAACCAAATATCAACTACAAATTTAACAAAAAAATGACAAAAAATTGACAAGGTCTCACAAATTGACAAGATAACATAGGAATAATATGGTTATTGTCATTTCGAACAATTCTTTGTCAAACACTTGTCATCTTGGACTACATTTCCTTATAGTGGAACTAGAAAGGCTATGCCATAAGTTGATCCCAGTGAAGGACAAGTTCAATAAAGGAGAAAAAATTATTTCTTCCAATGCTTCAAAGAGCATTGGGACGAGGCCCATAAAAAATTCCAATTTAAACCCCATCCCAAATAATTGTTTTGGGGCATTGATAGAGTCCAAATCAGTGATGATATCGAAGTTCGTATCGTTGAAGATGACAAATTACTGAATTAGAGATGCCTAACCCTCGAGTGTTGTTGTAGCTATCAAAATCAAAGTGGAGAGAAAATTTTAAGAACAATTAGATGAAATTTTTGCTCGAGCAATACACTCCATAACACACCAAGCTCTTCAAGAATTGCAACAATCACAAATCTTAAAGGTCATATTGGAGGAAGATGGGCCAGCAAAAAGAAACCAGTCTAGTACTCACAGACTTTGTTTAGGATTAGACAAAGACCTAATTGTAGAAGCGGGGACTCATGACAACAAGGTTGGCTCAAGTGACACAACACACAATCCTATGAATGTTGACTAGGTGTACTTCCATGTATTCTAGTTAATAGTAAGTACAATAAAATAGAATTTAGTATTATAAAGGCATATAGAATTTTTAATTCACTATTATTAACTACATACAATTATATAACATCCAATAGAATATTCACACAATGACCACATCACGTACTTTTCCAATTTTGTAGTGTATGACACATATGAAATATATATTTCACTTTTTTAAGTTTCTATCTGAATATGTACACATGTGATTTTTGGATTCACTCATTTCATAGGTATTTAAAGAAATGATGACCCTCTTACATTTCTTTCTTCTTTCCCAATATCCACTTTGTAATAATTCACCTAAACAAAATAGGGTCCATTGGTAACTCATAAAACATCATGTATGAGCACAATGTAGCCAATTCCATGTTATCAAAATACAAATCCTACATTTTCATTACATTAAACTAGAAATTGCATATGATTTTCAAATTATCAATAAAATTTTTTTGTTTGTGCACAGAATATTCAAGAAGGATTTCACAATTCCCTTGAAGATTTTTAAAATTAATATTTGCAATCAATAAAAAAATGCAATGAAAGAAGGCTATCAAAGCATTTGTATTAATTCCTTCTTCACACATTCAACAACTACATGAAAAATTCCTTAAGGAAATACAAACTCAACATCCAAAGGAAAAAAATAGGGATGAAAGTGGGCCCTCCCCTTTTAACCCCTCAATGCCCAACAACTTTGTGACGATGAAGATTTTCAAAGAATTATGCCCCTTTCATATTTTTGGCAACATAAATATGATTGAAATTTTTAATTTCAACCACGCAAAAGCAAAGACCATTTTGTCTAGTATACAAGGAATTCATGGTGGAAAATTTTGATACTTTCATTTTTACATTACAACAACTTTGGATGATCAACTTCACATGCATAAAACAAAGATTTTGGAAAATAAATTATAAAAGATAAATAATTCTTTTGTACGCCCTCCCCCAAATTTGTCTTGGAATCTAAGGAGAATCTAGTAATTTTTTTATTTAAAAATTTAAAAAATACAAAAATCTCTCACATTTCTACTTTTGTAGTCTTGTACGCATTTTAAAATTCAAATAGGAGTAAAAAGCCAAAATTCATCAAATTGGATAAAAGAAAATGAAAAAAATTCAGATATGAGTCAACTTTATAAATTTAACTATTGATATTATTATCATATTTCTAGCATTGTCTTCAAGGGATTTGGATTCATTCTAATTATTTTGTATTCTTTATCATAGTAGGTTGAAGATTGTATTTTTAAAGTTGATAAAAAAAATTCAAAAATTTCTCCCATTCCTGTTTATTTTTATAGAATAAAGACTATAAATGTTTCGATAATTGTTTTTTGGTATCTCTATTACTCCTTTGATTAGAAAAACATTATATTTTAGGGTTGACGAAAATGAGCGTCCCGGGCCAAATCATGTTCAAAATTTGGACATCCAGACATATGGAAGTGGTGGTCAGAATATTTCTTTTGAAGAATTATTTCAGAAGCTTTTTTTTTAATTTCAATTGTTCCCTCATCTATAGGATTTGATGGATTAGTGCATTGTGCCTTATATACAGTGGCCATACTAGTAGCAATACTATTTTGGTTGAATTATAGTGTTTGTAGAAATAATGGTGTAGTGTAGAGTAGTGTTTGTAGAAATTGCATAGTAGTAAGTGTATGTTGTATGCATTTGCAAGTGTACATGTTTGAGTATTACATACATAAAGTTTTTTGCATTGAAATGTGTATGACTATTGGATTGTTATTCATTGAAGCAATGGTTTTTAGAGTTTTGTAATTTCAAATCCATACAAATTTAGACTACTTCAAATATTCTTATTAGAAAACAATTTAGCAATTCTAGAGAGATAGTTGCTAGATCACCTTCTTATAGAAACATGTTAGTTTCAATATTAAAACTTGATTGTTACCATACACCAATTGTACAACTTGCAATATTGCAACAATTAATAGGAGATATGATATCATTGTAAACAACAGTGTTGAAATTTGATTGTTGCAATATTTTTATTCTATACTATTGCAATATTTTCACAATGAACAAATTGTATACTTTCAATAGTAGAATGTTTTGTTGGAAGCAATTGTTGATATCAACATATCAGTTTGCATTTAATATTGTTGCAATTTAGAAAACATAGAATTTCATACTTTAATTGTATAATGTTTACAACATTGAAGTATGAAAATTTCAATACTATAGTAGTATTGTATAGTATGGTATTTATTAATATTCATGCAATACTGTTGCAATATTGCTATCATACCAATATTTTTCAATATTGCTTCAGAGCTGCATCAATACTATATTATTAAGCGTATGTGGTAGTATTGAAAATGGTCCCTAACAATAACAATATTGTTTAAGGTAAATCAACCCATTGTGGTTAGATGTGTTGAAACTAACCAAACACAAACAGAAAAACTACTGAGTTATCGCAAATGTGCTCTACGGCACCTTCATTATTTGAAACGATACGTTACAGGACCTCAGACGAGGAATATATACAGACAAGACAAGATGAATGAAGTGAACAGTTGGATGAAAATAAAAGTTCATCTACAAGCTAACTAACGAAGAGTAGACAATGAGTGTAAATTCTCAATACCCTCCCTCGCTTACAGTTTTCTGAGCGAAAATCACAACACCCTCCCTAGCTCATAGTTGTCCAAGTGTGAGATCATGGCGGAACATGTATGGTTGTCGAAGGAGATATTGTGTGTGTTTAGAGAGCACACAACTGACTTGACTTCAGTGAGTTTCTTTCTTGAAGAGGTAGTTGTTGTTGCATTTGATTACTTTGAGGCTTTCAAAAAATAGGGATTTGGAGTTGATCCAAGGTATGTTTAATGTCTGTAGATGGAGCTGATGATGTTGCAAGTGTGGCTCTTCGTACTGATGCTTCGCTAGTGCACAGGATGGCTGCTGGATTTTGTGTTTTCCTGGTTGAATGCTTCGGTACAGTGTTAGTGTTTGGTTGCGGAGGAACCAGTTGTCAAGCAAAGTCAGAATTTGACTGTGAATAGTTCGATGGCTAGTTCTTTGCGGTCAAATGAATTGGTTTGTCATGAGGATAGTGATTGGCAAGAGTACTTTGCTAATCCCGGATTATGGTAGGACAATCACAGAACCAAGAAAAACTCTAGAATGCCCGATTTCAAACATAGGGTTATAAGAAAGGCTTTGTGGATAGATGGCTGGTATACACTTGATTGGGTAAAGGCCAAGTTCTAAGATAGTAAAGGGTTATGTAAATGTCTATAGATCAGTATGAATTGATTGAATTCCTACCTTCTGTCTATTTGCAGCAAAGCTAGGATGGGCCACTGGTTTTGTCAAGAAGTCAGCTTCTTGTCGTGAAGTGGGAACAAACTTGATGTCTATTTCTCTATCATGAACCTTTTCCCTAATAAAATGATCTTGTATACTTATATGTTTTGTTTGTGTGTGAAGTATTGGATTGCTCACTAGTCTAATACATGATTGATTGTCGCTTGATATTGTTGTGGGGTGAGTCGTGGATTCTCCAAGTTCTTGTAATAGTCTTTTGAGATAGATGATGTCCTTGGTAGCTTCACTGAGAACTCGATATTCTGCTTTAGTTTTAGATAGTGACACAGTTGGTTAAAGTTTTGTTGACCACATAATATTGCTATTGCCAGCTTGTGAATAATTCCCAATGTGGAGCATTGACTATCTAGGTCTCGGCCCCAATCTGCATCAACAAAGATTTGTAGGTCATCTAAATTGCCGTGTGGAAACAATAAGCCAAAAAAATTTGTTCCCTTGAAGTAGCATTGTATTCTCTTTGTTGCTTGAAGGTGAGCTTGTTGTGGATTTTCCATATACCTGCTTACGTTGCTTATGGCATAACATATATTTGGTCTTGTATTAGTAGCATAGATTAAACTCCTGACTAATGATCAATACATTTGAGTGTCAACTTATGAAGTTCCTGTATCTTTGGAGAGCGGAATTTTTGGGTCATAGGTAGTTGAGTAGGGTTGCAATGTTCAAGATTGAATCGTTGAAGTAGTTGTTGGATGTAGGCTTGTTGACTGATAAAAATTCCACACTCCAGATTTTGAATTTCTACACCAAGATAGTTAGATGCTATCCCGAAGTTGGTCATTTCAAAACGCTCTTGGAGACAATTTTTGAGATAGAAAATTTTATCAGCGTTGTTGCCACTGATTAGCAAGTCATCTATGTAAACAAGTACTATGATAATTATTTCGTCTCTAGAATAAAAGTAGAGGTTTGTGTCAGAAGTGCTTTGGCGTAGACCATATGATACAAGCCAATTGTTGATAGTAGCATACCAAGCCCTCAGAGATTGTCGTAGTCCATAAAGAGCTTTTCTGACTTTGCAAACTTTTGATGGATCACCTGCACTTGGAAAACCTTCAGGTATTTCCATGATTACGTAGTCATCAAGTAGGCCATTTAGAAATGCTGTAATCACGTCCATATGATGGAGATCCCAACTGTATTTAGCGGCTAGTGAAAAAATTATGTGAATTGTAGACCAATGCACCATTGGTGCAAAAATGTTGTTGTAGTTGATACCATCCCTTTGTTGAAATCCTCGAGCTACAACATGTGCCTTGTATTTTTTTGGTTTCCCACTTGGCCCTCGTTTGATTTTAAAAATCTATTTTGTTGTTATTGGTTGCATTCCTGATTCTCTATTGATCACGTCCTATGTTTTGTTTTTTTCAATTGAATGCATTTCCGTGGCTACAACATTCTTCCAATTAGTGTCCATTGCGGCTTCTGAAAAGCTGAGAGGCTCGTCTAATATCTCGGTGGCAAGAAACCAAAAATCTTTGAGTTTTTGCGATGGTTTTCTATCTCTGGTAGGGTATCTGTGGTTTTCATTCAAGGATTGTATAGGTGGCTCGGGGCTAGATGTAGTGGCAGGAGGTGGGGTACTATTGTATGAAGGATCAAGGTCTAAGTTTAGATTATCTGATGAGGATTCTAGGAAAGGTGTTTCAGTTTCCAAAGCATTAATTCCTATATCTATATTTGGGATACTTAGGTGTGATAATGAGCTAGTTCGTGGTGATGAGCTAGTTTGTAGCTGGGGTTTTGCTATTTGTTCTTGAAGACTCGGACTACTAGATGGAAATATTATCGAAATGGGTCATTAGGTTTAATGATGGCTTGTTTGATGTGGTGGAAACCTACTTTGCTCTCATCAAAGATAACGTCTTTGGGTGATTGCAAGAAACACTTGTCGATTTTGTTGCGTTTTGCTGATTTTTGTGGGAGTACTTTAAAATTAGAAAATTAATTTTTTTTAAATTGGAAAAATATGGCTAGTGTATATACCTTTAAGATGAATGCACCCACAGAAGGAATTGCATAGAAAAATTCTCTAAGTAGGAGAATTAGAAAAGTGCCAAGTCTCAAGAAAATACATACCTTGATGTTTTAATTAAGGAAAAATAGTAAAAATAAGGAAATACAAAAAATAAAATGTGTCCATTTGCAACAACTATATGGAGATTTTCATTCACAAAAAAATTCAACAAAATAATATTTTAGATGTTACAAAATGCAAGCAGAAAGAAGTTCACTTTGTAGACTTCCACACCACAAAAAATTAACTATTTTTAAAATTCCTTCCTTGAATAACTATAAGTCTATTAGAAGACTATGTCATCCAAATTTCAGCTCAAAATCTGTTTTTTTGGGTTCAAAATAGTACTAAAAACCTCCAAATTGGCAATTGTGACATTGAATTGGGGTCTATTTTGGAATAGTAAATTATTTTTGAAAATTATGAAAAAATTAGGAGAGGTTTATGATAGTCATGAGTACCTTCCCTATAAATCTTGAGTCATTTGGAGCCAAAACACAAAAGTTATAGACAAAAAACTAATCAGCACACACCATGTGACACAAAATAGGATAGGTGTTTCTTGCAATCACCCCTCTATTTAATAGAATTTTCTAAGTTTTTGGATCGTATAGTCTATATACTTTGCTAGCAGATTCATAGCCTTGAAAAATACACTGTACAGTTTTACTATCAAGTTTCTTTCTATTCTCCTTAGGTACATGGTAGTAGGAAAGACATCCAAAAATTCTAAGATGGTGAACACAAGGTTTCTTACCCGAATATTTTTCGTCCGGAGTTATGCCTTGATTTGCTCAAGTGGGACTACGGTTGATGAGATAATTAGTAGCAAAAATTGCTTCAATCTATAAATAAGGAGGAAGATTGCATGCAATTGCCATGCTTCATGCTCGTTCGACGATAGTTCTGTTTCTTCTTTTTGCAACACCATTTTGTTGTGGCGTGTAGGCTTGGAATAATTCTTTTGTAATGCCATGAGTGTCGCAAAACAATTGAAATTCAGCTGACATAAATTCTCCGCCTCAGTCACTTCTCAATACTTGAATGCAATTGCCTATTTCAGTCTCTATAAGAGCCTTGAATAATCAAAAAATCTGAAATGTTTGATCTTTGCCTTTTAAGAAGTAAACTCAACTTTTTCTGGAATAGTCATCAATAAATACCAATACATATTTTGAGCTTGCTAATGACAGTGATGGCATAGTTCCTATGAGATCCATGTGAATCTTTTGTCCCGGTTTTGTGGATCTCGAGTTTGACTTTTGCGAGAAGTTGCTTCAGTCTTGTCTACCAGCAAGACAATGTGCACATGTTTGAGTTTTTGCTTCACTTACTTCGAAAGGAAGACTGATGACTCTATTGTTGCGAGTTAATTGTGAAAGGCTATTGTAACTCAGGTATCCAAACCTTGCATGCCATAATGTTGCAGAGTCTTCTAAAACAATAGTACTGGCTTGAAATTGTAATTCGAAGCAATATAAGCCATTTGATGAATTTCAGTAACTAATTGCAAGAGTAGTATAATCATGCTTGCTAATAATCCAACAATGGGAGTTCAAAAATATGACAATATTGTCGTCATCAGCAATAGAACCAACAAAAATCAAATTCTTTTTCATAGATGGGACATACTTAACATTGGTCAACTTTATTTTACTGGCACTTATCTTGATAGAGGAGGTGCCTGTTGCTTTGATAGTATGGGATTCACCCCCTCCCGTTTTCACCTCTTGTATTTTCACAGATGATGGTCTTGGATTTGACGTATCTACAAGTTGACTATCTGATGCTATGTGCCCAGAAGCACCACTGTCGACATACCACGAACCGTAGTCGTATCCATCCCACTACTCAGCAATTGTTGCATCAAAAAATTCAGCAGTGTTGACCGAAGCATTACCTCAATCATTAGTGTAAGTGTTGATTGGCTTGGTTCTGCAATCACGAGCATAATGCCCTAGTTTGCCGCAGCTGTAGCAAATGAGAGGCAATCGGGGTCTCGGATAGATACCACATCCATGGACAATATAAAAACCATCTCCAACAGGTCCAAATCATCCACATCCCCTTCCTCGAGGTGTATAAGCTCCACGCATTGATGCTTGACAATTGAAGGTTGCTGATAGTGCTTCTTCGTCACCCAATTGTAATGCTCTATGATCTCGTCGATGCGATTCTATAAGTAGGCTTGAAGCAAGCTGATCGAAAGACATGTCTACATTGAGATGGGTTAAAGTTTGTATTGTACTCTCATAACTCCTGGGTAGACTATTCAACACAAGTTGTATCATGTTCTTGTCCGAGACTGCTTCTCCCATGCTAGATAGTTGGTTGCGGATTTCTCGAGCCTTTTTCAAATAATCTTCTACAGAACGTCCTTCAGACAAATGAAGTGATTGAAGTTGACTCATGAGAGTCATCACCTGGGATTGATCTTCACATTGGTATGTTAACTTTAAAGCGTTCCAAGCCAACGCACGGTCAGTGTGAGAAGCAACAATATCTACCAACTCATCATTTACAAAAAGTATGATGACAAAGAGAGTACTAGCCTTCATTGACTCTAGTTGCCCTACTGTGATCGTTCTCTCACCAAGGTTGGCTGGAAAAGCTGTAGGCTTGAACCTCTGTTCGGTAATTGTCTACCAGTTTTCTCTTCGCAAGATTGCACGCATCTTTAGACTCCACATATAATAATTAGCGCTACCAACGAGTTTATTGGTATCACCCATTGAGACATTCCTAATCTTTGCCATTCTGTCTCTCTTTGCACTCAAATGTCTGTCACTATATAGTGGTATAGTGGTACAGTGGTACAGCAATATGTCGATAGACTCTTTCAACACTCGAATCTTAAGCCTCAATTATATTTTGCAAATCATAACTTGTTCTACTAAACACTTTGCTTTGATACCATGTTGAAACTAACCAAACACAAATAGAAAAACTACTGAGTTATCGCAAATGTGCTCTACGGCACCTTCATTATCTAAAACGATATGTTACAGGACCTCAGACAAGGAATATATACAGACAAGACAAGATGAATGAAGTGAACAATTGGATGAAAATAAAAGTTCATCTACAAGCTAACTAATGAAGAGCAGATAGTGAGTGTAAATTCACAACAAGATGATCCATAGTGGACACCTATGGAATGATCCCATTATGGGTTTTTTCAGACCCCATCACAGGTTTCATTACTAAATGAGATTTGAACCACAATCAATGTCTTACTTGACAGTAATGGAGTGATTAGTGACTACATTAGGAACTTCTAACTTTTTAGTGTAATTTCATTGTAGGAAGTGATTTTTTTAGGCCTTTCATATTAGAAATTATTGTGACTGCTTTAGGTGTGTAAGATGAGCATGATGGATATAGATTTTGTTGGTTTTGGGGTAGTCTACAAACTCTTTTGGGCCACGATGGGTTGAACACTTCAAAAATTCATAGTAAAAATATACTTTGTTAAAAAAATATAATTTCGAATACTCTCATTGTTTCTCACACTTGTGTTTATGTGGGAAAAAAATGAAAAAATTTCAGCAATGGCATGAGTACGAACTCCTAATTCTGACCACAATGGTCTGTTTTACCTTAGAGGGGTCATTTTTTCCCGATGTAATCCGTTCATTCATCTATTTCATCCAATTCCCGGTCATCCAAAGGGAAACTTCGTCTCTCTCCTTTCTCCGAGGTTTTCCCTCGCCGAGTGCAGATCATTGTTTTTTGCTGCGATTCCAGTTGAGAAGTAGGGCCGGAGCCATCATGAGTATCTTGACGTCCCTTGTTTCTGCATAGCTTGGAAGTAGCACTGCGAGCATTCGCGTTTCATCTGTGTTTAGATTCGCTTCACAAATTTTCGCTTTGTGTCTTGGACTTCGTTGTTTCGAGGTTTTAGGTTTAGGATACACTCGCGGCGCTTGTTCTCACAAACATCTGCTACTGTTTTTGAGGTGCATTTTTACAGTCTTGTAATTGTCAAAATATGAATCGCTCTGTCTTCTGGACTTTGGAAGTTTGGTGAATTGAGGTCTAGGAGTACTAAACCCTAAAACCCTCGGTTGAATCAAATTTTATGCCATTTTAGGTTTTAGGACGCACACTGGCGATGGCAGGTCCATTGCCAGTGAAAGGGACGGAGATATCCTCTGCACCATGTTCTGTCCGAAAAGCCGCCAGCCTGCTGCGCCGTTTTTTATCAAGTGAGGCAGCTCAGGAGGTTGGCATTGCCAGGGGCTATGTCGAGACGGTGGCTCTATCTTTAGAGGAAATTCTGGCGAGGGGGAAGTATAATGGCTCGGAAGGATTGAGATTGAAAATTGCAGGGCCTAGTTCGAAGTTTTTCAATATTGAACATGTCCCGAAGATTCCAGAGATCGAAAAGAAACCCCGGAGAGAGAAGAAGTTGAAGCAGAAGAGTCAAGACCAAGCAATGGTTGATTTTGAGGCGCTTCTGGGACATGAATTAGATGGTGCAGAGATTGGAAACAAAGCAGACGTTGTGCTAGATTTTGAGGATAAGCCTGAAATACTTCCTAGTACACCCAGGCAAGTGGACAGTGTAGATGATGGAAGAGTGTCTCAGAAGAGTGAGAAAAAGAAAAAGAAGAGGAAGAGTTTGGGTGGAGCAGCTATGGATGTGGACATGAACGGGATGCAGTTACCCAGGAAGGCTGAGGATAGTGACCCTGACGTAACAAAAAGTGAGAAGAAAAAGAAGAAGAGGAAGAGTTTTGATGGGGCGATATCTAATGGTCTTTCTAACTCACCTGCTAAGGAAATTAAGGCGGAAGCGCGAGCTGAGGACGAGGATATGAAGCCGGCAGACGACGTCAGGAAGAAGAAGAAGAAACACCGAAGCGACACTTTAGAAGGAGCTACTCCAATGAAGCAAGAGTCTAAAAAGGTGCTTACTGAACATACCAACAGTAGTATAGGAGATAGAGGGGTTAATGGGAATGATAGTGACATGCACCAACAGGATAGTGTCAAGAAGAAGTCTAAAAAACGTTCAAGTGAGGTGTCCCCTGGGAATTTTGATGATCAACATCGCAAGTCAAAGAAATTGAGATCGTCTGATTGAAAGGCATAAATCAAAGGAGAGCTTTGTCACTTGACTTTACTTCCTACTCACATGCTTGTTTTCCTGATGTGCAATTGAATGTATTGATGCCACATTAGCTACGTCAAGGTTTACTCTGTGGATATTGCTTTTGAATAGTGCGGATTGCTGTGAAGGAAATTGTATTTTGAAGTTCAGGATGATTTTGTGATTCTCAGATGTCTTCCACTTCTTGCTTTGGGTATGCAGTTGTCAAGGCGGTCAACTTCTAAGAGTTGAAGTTCCAAGTTCTGTTCAAAGTCTGTTTCAAGCTGTCAGTGTTCCTTCAGTCTGTTCAGCTGTCCGAAGGTGTAGACGATTAAGTAGAGTACAGCCTTGACGGTGGTAACCGCTGTGAGGTATGGAAGCTGACTTTGAGCAGAACATGTGCACTCATCTTGGCTTGGAGGGGCTTAAACTCTTTGTTCAGTGAGCAGAATATCATCACCAATCCTTAGTTCTGCTTTCTGCTCTATTTACGTCTGCTGCTTGTATCGAGCTACTTCGGTATTTGTTAAAGCTTGATGTTCAATTGTGCGAGGCTTCTAGTTTAGGTACGATTTGTATCGGAGTACCCTTCCTAATTAGTCTTTCCTCTTTTGGGTTTTGTTTAGGTGACCCTCTGCTCAATTAGTGTAACCTTGTTGGCTTACATGAACTTGTGGTAGTCATGGTTTGGTTCACAATTTTCAAACCTTATAACGTTTGCATATAGTATAAAAGTGGCACATTCTTTGGTGTGGCCAAATTAAACAATGGAACTATACATCTTTGGAACTATGCTTTGTTTTAATGATGTTTGGTTTTAGGTTTTCATACCTTATAAGTGAAAGTTTTAGCCAAGGTTACTAGTGGTGTGTAACTGAGTGTATAGATGATGAGGATTTCTACAAATATCAAATGACCTAGTCTTCTTTCAATCCATGATTGCAAACACTTTGAGCACTTATATGCATTTGAATTATTTTTTTGTAGCCTCCAAGAGTAGACATCAAGAAATTGATCTAACAATTCTAATGTATGTTTGATGAATATGTAAACCTACTAGGTAGAATTTGCACTTACATTGATGTTGAAATTCTTGCCACTCATTTATATGTAGTTTCCAAAAGTTAATATCAATCACATTCCCTACTCAACCATCAAACCTATTCCATTCAAACTCATAGACATTATAAACAAGTAGCAATTACATTAGAATCTCAACCAAATAATTATTCACTTTCAAAAACACTCATAAAATATTGCATTGCCTAAAGCTTTGAAGCATTATCTAAGGCATTGAAAATTGAGCATATTGAGCAAAGAAACATACAAATTCTAGAGAAAAAGTAGATACACTCAAACTTCTTAACCCCTAAAGGACCGGGGGTGTTTGAGCAAAGCTCTTGTTTTCTTGACTAGCTCTTGTAACAAGCATAATTTCTCAAATGTGTGATATGATTTTGATGATCTCCACTGTTGAAATGAAAGAAGATTTAGGTAGCTTTCCTATGAAAAAAAGATCAACAAAATGGCACAATTTTTGAGAAAATGCCATCGTTGACAAAATTGATGAAAGATATCCAATTCACCATAACTTTGCACATGCACTGAAATTGGAATGTTGAAATCAGAATGTTCAAAAGTCATCCAAAAACTCTAATTTTTTTTCCACAAGTACATATCATCATGATCTAGATGTGTAATTCTTTTTCAAATCATTTTAAGGTGTGGAAAAAAAGATATGAGCACGTGAAGTGATAGCCCATAGTACTTTTTCTATTCTCAAAAAATTCACCAAAAATTGCTCACGCAATCATTTCTCGATCGGATTGTATCGATGGATTCAGGAAAAAAAAATAATCTAGGGTCTCTTTGTTGGTCACGGACTATTAGTGAGGTTCACATTCCGAATTTTCTACAAATGTAGTTGTAGAAGTCATGTGGTAGTCTTATGGTCCTTTAATGTAGGGGTTAAATCTCTTTAATGACATTTTGATTGGAGAATTTTGCCTACTTGCCACAACATTATTGTTTGGAACACACTTGTCGTACATTTCAAATTGTTTGACTCTTACTCTTGACTATCTTTCAAGCAATTACATTAAAGAAATTAGAGTACACTTGTAAACATTTAAAATTTAGGCATGGATTTTGAAAATCTACCAATTCAACTTTGATCTCTTATAATTTTCAATATTATTTATCTAGGTCACTTTGGAACCATTAGTTGCAATTTTCTTTGTGTGAAATAAATGAGAGCTCCTATACATGTAATGATTAGCTTGATTTTAGGTACTCTTATCTTAATCATTACCACATTTTCTCGGACACAAATTCCTTCTCAAATTCTTAACCTTGTAACAACATGGCGGCCTAAAAGTGTCAGATAGATGATAAATAATCCTTCTATATAAGATAGATGTGCAAATGTTCATCTTTGGAATTTTGTATGAAAGAGGGAGGTCTTGCACAATAATTTGACCTCCAAAGAGTATTCTTGTATTTTTAAGAAAATGATTTATATGATACCAAAAAAAATGATTTCTATGGTAACCAGCCTAGAGTTTTAGAATTAAATATTTATAGTTGCATATGGCAATGAATAAGCTAAGACATATTTGAATAGTAGAGCAAGAATATGTCCTATAGAACCAATTACCCTCTAATGGAAAGGAAAGGATTGTTTAGTTTTTTTAAATGAAGGCTTTATTGCTCAACCCCTAAGTAGTCCAACGTTGGATGATGAACAAATTGAAACTCAAGTTTCATCCTCATTACTGCTCGGATGAAAGTCATACTAATTTGTGGAAATTATTTATCAAGTTGTTATCCTATCTAATGGTTGGATTTGTTGTTAGTAGAGTACCATTTTGCTAAAATTACAAATGTGCAAGCATGTCAAGTGGTTGACTAAGCCAAAATTGCATTGATTCTAGTTCAAAATTGGATTTGCAAAAATGAGGTTATAGATTTTTTAAATAAAAAAAGTTTTTAAAATATCACCATGTCAAGAGAAACTCATTTCCAATGTATTCCTTCAAATTTTATTTAAAAAATGATAGTGTTTTGCTTATAATCGAATTTAGAAGGAATTTTGAAAATTCCCCTTTCAAAATTTATTAAAAAAATATTGGTGATAGCATTGTTGAATCCAATGATATAGATGGAATCTAAAATTCAAGATCTAAAACTTTTATTTGTATATCAAATCCAAAATATTCTTCCAAATAGTACTTTCTAATGATTTTTCTCAAATTAACAATTTGGGAAAAGACTTTGTACACTTACAGGTTAACCATAAATGGACTCTAAGGACATATAGTGTCCTTAAGATGATTTCAGGAAGGATTGTAGGATAGAAAAAAATATAATTTTTTTATCCAATTTTTTGGGGGATTGCTTGAGTGTATTATATATACATAGTATTGGATGACTTTTTAAAAGAAAAAGATGTTAAATCCATGCTTATAGTGTATTTTAGCCACTTCTTACTCAATACTCTTGATGTTAATTTTTGCCATGAAAATGAAATTTTTCAATTTGAGTTCATCTAATCAAATGAGGTTTATCAAATGAAGTTTCCATTCCAATTGGAAAAATTTTAAGATTCAATATTTCATTACAATTTGAACTATGGGCCTATGACCATTGTTTGTTGATTTTCTAATTTTCTAATGAATTGGTAATTTTGGTTTATACCAAGATGTTATGCACAATAATATATACCTATGGTGAAATTTATCAATTTTTTGAGCTTATTTTGTATTTTGTATGAATTTTCTTCCATAATTTCTAAAGGAATTGACAATAAATTCAAAATTTCACAAAAAATATGAAAATTTTATAACTTATAGAAGATATATGATTTCATTTTGGAAAAATAAATATAAAAATTTCATTCATATCTAGTTGCAAAATGACAACAAACAAAGTAAAAATTTTTAAGGCTTGAATATGTAGCCATACCCTTTTCAAGGTTAAAGGGATACTTCCTTAAATTAACCTTAAATTTGGTTGTAATTTGTGAGTAATTCATGGTACTCAGATTGATTCCATACCAAATTTAACCCTAGAAGCATGGGCCCATGACCACTAAATAAATTTCAAACCTCATTGTTCATCCCTTTGTTTGTTGCCATTTTGCAATTAGATATGAATGAAAAATTTTATAATTATTTTTCAGATATGAATTCATATGCCTAATAAAATTCATAAAATATTTTGGGAAAATTTTGAAATTATGGTTCATTTTTTCAGATAAAAATGAAGAAAATTCATATCAAATATAAACTATATTTTAAAATTTTAAAATTTTCACAATAGTTGTATATTATAGTTTATAATGTTGTGTCACAAACCAAAGTTAACATGTTCAACCTAAAATTAGAAAATCAACAAACCATGGTTATATGTCAAAAGTTCATAGTCCTATAAAATATTGAAAATTATGATTTTTTCAAAATTTCTAATTGGAGTAGAAACTGTGCTTGATAAGCTTTATTTCACTAGTTGGACTCAAATTCAGAATATCATTTTGTGTCTAAAATTCACATCAAAAGTAAATAGCAAGAAATGATAAAAATACATTACAAGGGTCATCTATGGATTCAACATCTTTGCATTAGAAGAGATTGAGCTACTGTGGAAGCCCTTGAGTTCCTATAAGTTCTTGGTTTGTGGGAACTTGGCCACAACAACTTGGTGATTTAGCTAGGCAACAACCATGTCAAATAATAATAAATCATTTTAAAATCATTTTAAAATTTAAATATTTTTAAATCATTTTTTATATTATTTTATTTTTTAAAAAAATTTTAATCATTTAAAAAAATTTTAATCATTTTTTAATAGTTTTAAATTCTAGCTAGCCCTAACTAGTTCCTAGCCTAGAAAACTAGCCCAAAATGGGCTTCCAAGGTAGCTGAATCTCCTCTAATGGTCTTTAGAAAATTCTATAATACCATAATGAGCAAATTTGCAATACTTATTCACTACAAATATACTCAAGCAACTTCTTTTTTTTAAATAGATGAAAAAACATTTTCTCCATTCTACAATCTCAATTGAAGGTCATCCTAAGAGTCCTTAGCAACATTCTAGGATTAAAAAAATTGCATCATTAGAGCATTCCCACCTAGTTGGCATTTTTGATGACTTGTTCATCATAGTTGGCAAATCTGTCCTACCTGTTGGCCATTTAGGATGAATTTATTAAGAGGTCGGCTTGCAAACAAGAGCCATCTTGCAAAATTGGTTGTAAGGTAAACCTACCAATGATAGGCAAAAGAAGTGGTTTGTGCTATTGCCACAAGCAAAAAACTCAGATTTTTTTTCCATACAAAGACAAATATGAGAAATGAAGGAAGCAATTGAAATTCTTCTTCTAGACAAAGTAAGAATTTTTTATGAATTTTTGAAGTGTATAGCCCAATTGGTCCAATAGAGTCTCTAGACTACTCCAAATCAGCAAAAAGTGTTTCCATAATGGTCATCTTACCACCTAAAGCAAGCATAACATTTTCTAATATGGCTTCAACATTCCCTAATATGGCCATAACATTTGAAGGAAAAAAAATAAAATTTTATGACGAGTTTATACTAGAAAAGTGTAAATATCTTATGATAGTTATTGGTAACTCCATGACCATCTCTCAAGACATTGATTATGGTCACAAATCAATCTATTGTAGTTATAACCCCATTTATTAAAAAAATCTGTCATACCTTGATGTAAACCTCTTATGGGTAGTTCTTTAAGAACTTGTCATGGAAGAATGACCTATCATAGACAGGTTTACCTTATTTGCAAGTTAGCAGATGGCTGGCAAAATGGTTGGCAAAACAACATTAGACAAAATTGAAGCACCTTTTCCACAGGTTCTGGTATCTCATACTTACTAAGTTGAATTATTTTCACCTCTGCCAGTGGATCTTGCACGCCTCCATCCAGTAACTGGAACGGCTGTTTGAGTTTTATTATGTGGAAGTTCTGCCAATTATCCACGTTGTACTGAACTAGTTAAATTTAATAAAGAAATTTTCCTTTCGTTTCTCATCATCTCTACTGGCTGGCGTTGCTTGATGAAGTTAACTGAGAGTACTTATGGGATGTTTGTACTTGGTGTTAGGGTGATGTTTGCAACGGGAATCCAGTCCAGAAGTAGGTCTAAATTCATTCTAAAGACCCTCAGTAATAACAGTCTTTAACACCAAATGTAAACATTATCATTATAGTTTTCTCATATGGGTCCTATTCCTTTATTAAAAATAAAAATGATACTCTATAATGGATAACTTGATATTGTTTAATTTCAAAAGTCATTGACATGAAATTCTTGATGTCCATTTGTCTTCACCACAAAACAATAATTAACTTAAAAGTGCAAGCATGTGTTGTATCTAAGCTGGATAAAAAGTGAAATTTAACCCTCAACACTTGTACTTTCACAAGTGGCTTGTTAAACCTTGAAAGGCCCTTGGAATCCATCTATATAACTCATATTTAGCTATATAACTCATATTTAGCTATATAACTCATATACTATACGGCCGCAAAGGACTTTCAAGCCCTTCTAGGGTTAATAAGCTATGGGTGGGGTGGTTGATTTCCACCCGGCTTGCATAGTGGATGGCCTTCTCAAGCCAACATTTTGTAAGACGGGTGGTGATACTCTTAGACCGGCAGGTAAAAAGATTATAGTCATCACCACGGCGGAGACGGTTCCGTCTGGAATCTCACGCTCACCCAACGGAATTCCGACGTGAAACAGATCTCCGTCTGACTAGCAGGTTCTCGTTCGACGAACGGAGAGCTTCGTCCTTCCGCAGTCTTCTTCGCTCCATCACTTCCTTTCTCGTTGTTGCTCACTCCCGTTGACAAGCTCTTCAAACTCGCCCCTGCACTGATCCACCATCGCTGGCGCTCGGTGAGCTCGGTGAATTCCCTGAACCTGAGCTCACTGGGCGGGCGAAAAGGTTTTTATTTATTTTCAGGTTTTGCAGCTGGTGCCGATCGATTCTTGGACATGAGTGCAAGGGAGGTGCATTGTTCTCATGGATGAGCAGATTTTCCTTTAGGGTGGAGCTTGGTTCGCTGGTGGTTTCGTTCAGCATATCGAGATGGTGCAAGGTCAGGGTGCGGGGTTCGGCGTGTACCAGAATGCCGCAATCTCGTCGGCTCTCTCCGCCATGTCTGTGAGGCCATCACGGCGCGACATTACTGTCATCGTGTCGCTGTCTCTGTTCTCGGCGTCTCTTATTGCCGCCCTCACAGTCAGGTGCGTATTTGCTTTAATTTGGGGGATCAACAGAGTGTTTACCGTGAAATTGTAACAAGCAGGTTGCTACAAAAAAGTGGTACCAACTTTTCTAGAATTGGTTGAACATCGTTGGTTTTTGTTCCTAAAACCCTGAGCAGGGTTTTAATGCGGATCCGTCGATTGCTTCGTTGTCAGTAACCGACATAGAAAGCTGATTGAATTCCACATTGTTTAATTGCAGGAGTGAGGTCGCAACTGCAGTATTTGCAGTAGTTGGCGTTTCTGGAGAGATTGCTAGTGAGCGATTTTTTGACCCTTTCTTCTGCTGCTTTCAGTTTCTTGATTGAGGGTTATCATTTTGAGCCTGTATACTGTGACACCTCAAAGATCATGTGGTATCAACTCTGTGCTTGTCATAGTATCTCTTCGGTGTCTTTTACTCCCTGAAGGATCAAGAAGCAAATTTGGGTGTCACGCTTTTTAGCAGTTTTGAGTAGGTCACATGGGGACTTTCTTTTGTCCAATTTTATTCATTTTCTAATTGACACATACAATGTTCTTCGCTGATGCCAGAGATATAAAATTTGGTCCATCTGAATTATATTTTCACAAAATGATCAAATTAATTTTTCATTTTGAAACCCTGAATCTTTGGCTTTCTACCGGTTAAGTTCTAACCAAGTCCCGCTGTGGGTGCAGTTATTGCGGTGCGAGCAGCACAAGCAGTTCTGATAGTGTTCTTTGCAGTGACCTTGAGTGCTCTCCACAAAGCAATTTCTCTTCAAGTGGCCGCAGATGCAAGTATGGCGGTGGCAGCTTCCAAAAATACAGTGGATACGTCGTCTAGTACGGCTCTCACGAAGCATCAACGAGCTTTGCTTGGGCTCTCAGGATTGAGACGTAGGAAAAGTTTGCTCAGTAACGGGAGTGAAATAGCAAGTGAGCTCAAGGGCTTAGGTGACACACGTTTACGACCATCGCAACCTTCATCCTCACCACCCCATGCTTTGATGGTCCCGTTGCATCCTGTGCAGAATAAGGGAAATCGAGGGACATCGACTTCTGATTCGGGGTTCCTTTCACTGTTGGCTGGCCCTGTATCATCCATGTCTCCATCCAGTTCCCTGGCCAACCCTAAATCTTCCTATACTTCTCAGGTAATACCTCTTTGGAAGACCCTAAAGTAGGCATCACAACACGAAGGGATGATTTAATTTACAGGGATTCAGATGATTGTGGAGTAATGAGTTCTAGGTTGTCGTCTTCCTATAACAGTTTGAAGTTCACTGTTTATTAATTCTTTGCAAGCCAGTCTATTTAATTTTAGTACGTTGCACAGGGTTCACCGTTTACTACACCTTCGTATCCGACAGGGAGCCCTATTGAGCATCGTGCCACTCCTTGGTCCCGGCAAAAGAGCTTCAACCTGAAAGATGATGTGCAAAGTGAGGAGAAATTGAAAAAGTTTTTGTCAGACACGGACACCAAAATGGTAGAAGCTGCTGGAAAGGCTCCTTTAGCTGCTCAAGGCTTCATGACTCCACCCCCCACGATTCGTGGGGTTGCTACCAATGCACCCGCAAGCCCTGTGCACACCCCTGTTTCCTTGAGCACCCCTCGAGGTACACCAGTTCGAACCTTGCGTATGTCTCCCTCTCAGAAAGGAATCACCCCACCCAAGAAGGGAGAGAATGAGTTACCCGGTCCCATGTCCCTGGAAGAGGTGACAGAAGGACTGAATCTCTTGGGCGTTCTTCCGTTTATTGACCAGTGGAGAGATGCACTACGTCAATGGTTTTCAGAAGTCTTGCTCAATCCTCTAGTCCACAAGATCGATTCTAGTCATCTACAGGTGTGCTCCTACTTCTTTGTTGCGATTCTTTTCTTCACCATGCTCATCATGACTTTCAGATTTTGTGGTACACACTAAATCAAGAATGACTGTAGTACGGTTTTTGCTTTCCAGGAGGTTGTCTATGCTTTTTATACATAACTTTGCACCAGTAGCAGGTCGAGTAGTTTGTAGAGTAGTTTGCTGAGTATTTATTTACAGGTGACTCTCGACGATCTACATCCCCTACATTATAATCTGGTGCTCGGATCTTATCGGATTTCACTTTGTTTTGAAGGTGATGGCAGCAGTAGGGAAGTTGGGTCAAACTGTGATTGTTTCTCCAGTTGGAAGCGCATCAAAGTCTGCTTCTGCCGATGGAATTCCGTCTGAGTGGCTTCCGACTGCATCAGACGAAGAGGCTATGATGCATCAGCTTCGTGCTGCTCTCTTGCAGGCTCGTGATGCCCCTCCTGGTGAGTCGGCCTGTCATGGACACCATTTCAAATCGACAATTTCCTTTAAGAGAGTTTGTTGTGCAATTGCTTCGACCTTGAAACAAAATTATACTGTAGAGCTGGATTGCCTAATTGAACTGCTACTAGATTGGACATTGCGATTCTGTTATGCATCACGACTGTACATCTTTATAAAAAGTTACCTTTTCAAGGAATCCATATCTTTCATTTCATTTCAGATATCGTTCAACGCAGTAAGCACTTGATTCTCGTTTGCTTTTTTAAAGGACTCGTTATGCTTTCTACTGTAGTCATGAAGTTTTCTCCACCTTGCAGCTCCCCAGCCAGGACTTTTTGGACTTCAATCTTCAGGTCAGGAACGGATTGTCAACCCGTTGGTTCAAGAGTGTCTGGATACTGTTACAGAGCACCAGCGCCTGCATTTACTCATGAAAGGGGAATGGTTTAAAGGTCTCCTTCCTCTCAGTAATGTGCGTCCTGACGCTGTTGTCCAGAGAATCAGAGGTTAGTCCATTTTGCCTGTAAACTTTCTAGGTTTAGTTTCTCTATAAATCGAGCTATCAGCTGCTTTATAATGTACTCCGTAATATGTATATCCTAATACATTCATAATACATGGCGTGAGGGGTCATTGTCAAATTACACTTGAAATAACTCAGTTTTAGAATCTTTCAGTAAAGACATGTTTTCTGTATTGCATCTGCAATTTGATGTGAAATTAACGAATCTTTCAAATTTCTTTTGATTGATTGTAGCTGTACTTCGAGGTATACGCGTAATCTTATACTCTGTACTTTGAATTGCAGAACTCGCTGAAGGCTCTTGTGTAAGAAGGTACGACTTTACGGGCAGTGGCGGAGATAGCAAGAACCCTAACTCTGAGCTCCCGTCCGATCCCCATCTTCTGCTCTATCTGTTCTGTGCCTTGTTGGAGCATCCACAATGGATGTTACACTTGGACCCTTATGCCCATTCAAATATGCAGACAGGAACGAACCCTCTTTTTCTGAACACTCTGCCGGGCAATGAAAGATTCTCAGAGAAGCATGTTGCAGTCTTGTCAAATGCTCCAGGAACTATACCTGGTGGAGCTTGTATCCTAGCTGTTGGCAAGCAAATTCCACCAGTGTTTGCCCTGTACTGGGACAAAAAACTGCAGTTCTCCCTTCAGGTGAGCGGTTCTTCCTCAGCTGACTTGTTTTTGAACCTACGCTTTTTTTCGATACCTAGCTCACCCGTGCATACATATCTACAGGGGCGAACAGCACTATGGGACGCAGTCCTTTTACTGTGTTATCGAATCAAGGTCGCGCATGGAGGTGTAGTACGAGGAATCAGCCTGGCATCCCCAACATATAACCTATTGCCCGTGTTGGAGCCTACATCGCTTCAGAGTCCTCTCCGGTAGTTCTAATGGTTCCAGCAGCAGAATGCATCATTACTGGAATTTTTGCAGAAAAGTCTCCTTCCCGATGGTGATGACTAGACAAAGCCAGGCCCAATTCATAGAGTGGGAATGTACCATATTTCTCATTCTAGATGACATTTTTTCAATCCAATTTTGTACGTTCTCAATGTAAATCCTTTCTATGGACGCTCAGGATGCACGTGTATGTTCATGCCTACTCTCTGGTGTGGTTGAGATTGTTTTGCTTGATCTACCCGTTTCAATTCATTTTTCTGATGCGGGGGCTCCCTCCTCGGTAGCTGCTGGTTCAAAAGTTTGACTATGCCTGACTTTCTCTCGCACCAACATGTGAACAGAAAGCAATGCTTCTTGTTGTAACTTTATTCCCACTACAAGAACGATCCAAACCAGGTCGCTTGGATGATCCAGGGCTAAGTGCAGGGTAAGTCACTCACCGATATAAAGCAATTGGGCATGAAGACATTATACTGGTGATGACTAGTGAATTCAGTTGATTTCGTGGCTTATCCTATCCAAAGAACCACGGAAATTGCACAACTTGATGCTCAAGGCTTTGGTTATATTAGTTTCAACTCCATGCGGGGGCATACGCTCTAGCTTATGTTCTATCATTCATGTGACTAGAGATACGCTTGGAAAAAGTCGCTCAAAAAGTATGTGCATAATTTCCGGAGTTCCTTACATTCGTAGACCGCAATACTATACTTCGAATGGTTGAGAAGTATAATGCAAGCAAAGCGGACAGGTTCAAATAGTATAACTAATACCTCACCTGAACTATGGAAGGTAAATTGTCTAGTATGGACCTCAATTCATTGTACTGGTTCAGGCTAACAACACAGTCTGACTCTTTTGTTTCTCTTCCAATTTCGAACACATACACACAAGTAACGTCTGAGCACCCTAGTTTCAACTAATCACAGATTGTAAGGAGGATCCTTTAGGAATCCCCAAGGGTGGATTAGAACATCCTAAATTCTTTACTCGATAAAGTTCCCAAACCTTAATTCCACATTTGTCAAGCGCTGCATTGACGTGAGCAGCCTCACTTTCAGGAGGCCACATCCCATCCTGCGTCACCAGTATGGCTCCCGTGTACGACTGTCCCGCAGCAGCTGCAGCTCCACTATAGTAGAATAACCCCCACGACAAGTCATCCTTCACATAAACTATGCGCCAAAACTCCTTGGAAATCACTCCATTGTCGAGCACGGTGAAATAAAAGGTGCCTGGCACAGAAAATGCCAGGGCAGGGTCAGTCCAGTTCCTTAATTTTGCAGTTGCACCGTTCATTCTATTTAATGTGCTTCAAGATATAATATAACACCAAACAGTGTGCCATGAATTGTTATTGTTAAATTGCATACCTTACAACCGCCATCAAGGAGCGTTTCAATGAATAGTGGTCAATATGAGATTCAAAGCTCAAAAAATGGAGTTTACATCAGTAGGTACGTTAATTCAAGATGTTCCCAGTGCATCAGAGGACTACGAAATAGCGCATTATACAAAAAATAGAACAAACGGTGCAGCTGTATGTGACAAATCAATTTTCTATTATTATATAAGAGTACCTGGTACAATGTCGCGCTTGACACGATAATGCCGCCTCCGCCAGACCAGTTTCCCATCCAGCGTTTCCACCTGAAACACAGGGTCGTACCACATTGAACCCCTGGCCTGGCCACGATAGAACATCTGGTATTGACAAGGAAATTGATCATACGCTGCATTTTGTCCTGCAACCACCCGCCAGCTGTACTCAAATGGTAGCCCAGCTGGATTCGGACGTCCCAGCCAACCAATGAACAAATCCTCAGCACTTTCATGAGTCAATTCTTCTCCACGAAATGTCTGCAGCGGTTGCACGTCCGGTTGCATTAAAATATCAGCGGAGAGACCCAGGCAGTTGTGCTTCTGCAGCACGCATAATGTGAATGCCTCCAGTTTGGGACTTTCGTATGAAACTATACACCGGTAGCTGGTCACTTGATCTGTCGGTGCACAATTCTGTAAACTATTAAGAGCCTGGCGGCAGTCGGGATCCAAAAGGCATGCCAGGATCTGTTTCCTGCAGCAGGGTTCAGGGAGAATCAACCCGATTAGTTTATTACAAGCCAACTAAAATGAAAGAAAGTACGATAGATTCTTGAAACTACAGGAACAAAAAAGTTTAAAAGTTTAAAAGTTTCTGATTATAATACCAACAGAGCCAATAACCGAAGTAGCTATGTGGAATATGGAAAATGGAAGACAATCACCGGTGGAGCTCAAAAACTCTCCGAACGCTGACCTGCAGTTTTTCACCATGCATTGGACGGATGCCAAGCTTGTTGCTCGGAGGCTCTTCAACATTGTCACTGGAGTCACGTAGGAGTCGATGAGCACGAGAAGTGCAAACCGGACATCGTCGCTGCTCTTACGAGCCCACGCCTCCTCCACTAGACTTAGAACCTTGAGGGCCTTTTTCCGCTGGGTTCCGGGAACGGCTCCAAGCAGCTTCTCGATCTGGTCCACAGGTTTTATCCTTAAATCACCCAACCGAGTTTCGAATTTGGGAGCTGAGTCAAAAGGAACTAAAGTCGGTATGTTCTGGAGGTACCGGGATTGGATCTGCTTGGCGACTTCCACGTCTGTTACAGATATGATAATAGCAATGTCTGCTTCGAATTCTGTGCCCTTGGAAAGCAAGGCTTCGTCCGTGAGGACCAACATCTCGAATTTGAGATTGATCCACCCAATCCGTTGTGCCTGAGAGAACAGCTACAATTAATGCCAAGCTCTGCAAATGTGAAAGGAATCCAGATTGAACTTGCACAAAGAGAATGGTTTGAATACTACTAACAGGAATTTCAATTAAATAGAACTGCTCCAAGAGTTTTTAAACAGTGTCATAAAAGTGTTCTCCTGATATCATACATAGACTTGCCTATGTATAGAGGGACGTCTCCACGTTATTCCCTCAGTGGAATAAATTGCTTCAAAAATGGTGCAGTTCTTCAATATTTTTGTGCTCAAGGCTCCTTTCGTGCTACAATGAGAATGCGAGTTGTATACTACTCTAGAATGTTATGTGACCATTCGATCAGAAGGAAAGAAAAAAAATAGTTTCATTCCATAAAGTTTGTACCATATGCTGCATGACATCTTCCCAAGAGTTACCATCGAATGGACTGACGCTTCCAGCACCAACGATCGCTAGTACCTTTGCTTGCGCCAGTTCTGAAAACTGTGCAAGCTCACCCGACGCAGAAGTCTCCGCCATGGCTGCCACCTCCTGATTTGCCCGGCACGTCCGTATCAAACCTTCTGCACAACAGTTTTTCATGTCGTTAGACGTTGAAAATTATCCCAGTGCTTGATATTTTCACAGACGTGCATTGGCTCCCAACGTTCAAATTTGCTCACAGCGCCAAATTAAATCACAATTGAGTCTGGCTTTCTCTTCATGGAGAAACATACTAACTGGAGGACTTTCCAGTAAATTTGTGAAAAAGCATAAGAATGAGCTTAGATACACTGCATCAATCATGTTATTGTCGGATCTATTCTAATGTGACGCTATCAGCACCATCCTTGAATTCAGCTACAGTTATAGCTCAGATTTTGATGCATCTGCTATAATTTGGTCTTCAAGAGAATGCGACATAAGTTGAACCAACCAGGAGATGAATAGCTTACCACGGCTAGGATAGGAACCGCAAAAGGAAACCAAGGGATCAGCCTGCTGCAGAAGTGAGCACCTGCTCACATTAATAAGGGCAGCATGATAAGACTTCATAGGCAAGTGACTCCCAAAAAATGACTTCCAAAAATCTCACTAATTGCTGAATCAAGGTCGTGATCTCCCTCTTCCCCCTTCCCCATCTCAATGAATGTAGGACGAGGCTTCCTCATCGTTCCAATTAGCACCTTCAACGAACTAGCTAAACCCCAATTCGTCGAGCATCGGAGACCCAAAGTGATAAAAAATGAAAGAAGTTTGAATGGACAATGCACAAGAATACAACAAGGCACATGAGGAGTTCGCATGCGACCTTTCTGACCTGATTCCATTTCGTCTTGATTCTCTTACAAAGCCTCCAATTCCAACGCAAATACCTGCCAAATGACGTCAACATTACATGCCGAATCTCGGGTCGAAACCGAAACCCGAAACCCTAGTCCTCTTCCTAAACCCGACAGACAAGAAGTGATGCCATGGCGATCAAATAGAAAAAAAAAACTAAAAACACTCACCACCACAACGCTTCCCAGGAACTGCTGCACCAGAACTTGAAAATAAAGCTGCTGCTGGAGCAGCCACAAACGCCATCTTCCGCAATCTCAGCTCGCCAACACCGTCACCCAGTCGCTTTAGATAACCAACACATGCATCATATGCTCCTCAGTAGCATTGTGAGAGTAATTTGATCCACATCCATCCAAGCGCAGCAACTCACTTTTCAGTGTCTCCGACATTCTCCAGCATCGGTCTCCTTTCATTCAATCCGCAATTCCTTGACTATGCTCGGAAACTGAAACTAGTACTCTGTGTCGTCAAGTCCGCACTCTCTCTACCTAAATGGTGCTACCACACCTGACCAATCAAGAAAAATCTACAGTAATGAGAATTCACAGAGGAACCTTCGCAGAGCTCAACGGAAAAGTATTAATTTTGCTTCCGAATTCTCCCTTCAGAATTGCAATTCCAAAAGATTGCGTCAGCACCCACAAGAAGCTTGTCTTCCAATCCCTCATCTGGAATTGGTTCCCGAAGTGGGTGCCTCTCGTTGGCAACAATGCAGCCACTGCCGCTTTGCTGCTTGATGAGGTCTCTCCACCTGGCGTGACCTTTTCCAGCTCGGATTTTCAGAACGTCAAGACGGTCTTGCGTGGCATTTTCTTCGTTCCAGAAAAAAATTCCAGTCCACTCAAAACAGCTGAAAAGCACAGAGATGTACTGGGACTCTCTGTATTGTTGTGAGGGGTACGTAGTTGAATGAGGATATTGCTCCGTCAACTTTGAGCGTTTACTTCAATCCATTCCTGCTTCTGGAATGATGAAATGGTGCAGAGAGTCACTGAATTGTGAGTCCCGATGGTTCCATCTCTCGGTGCACGTGTTTGCAAATTAATCAGCGGTGTTTGTTTGCATTCTGATTTCGGGATTTTGAATAACACAGGACCATTTGAATAACAGCAATTCACCCTGTCCACAATGGAAATACTATACTGTACTGTACTGTACAAGGCATTCACATCAGTGCATAGACTGCACACAGACAGAGGATTGAACTGATTCATTAACATGAGCAAATGATTACAAGTGCCTCGGGCACAAAGAGGACACTAAATATATATATATATATATATATATATATATATATATATATATATATATATATATATATATATAAAAGTACAATACAATACAGAGCATGCTCTGAGTGGGAGTCTTATTAACTGAAACCAGCTACTGAAGCTAATCCCATGTGCTCCAATTTATCCACCCTACTGAGGCTAATCCCAGATGCTTCAGACAGGCTTTGTTGCTGGCCCTTCCACCACCATCTTGCTTTGTGGTGGCTCTGGGGTTTCACAGTCTAGCCATAAGGTAGACCAGCCTATTACCACCCTGATTCGCAATCTGAGTATATTGGGACCAACTCCAGGAGGGGCACATATTTTTCAGAGGTGTGCGCATGTTTCACGAATCAAATCCAAGTGGAATTATAATTTTCCGATAAAAATTGTAATTTCTATGAATTTTTAAAGTGGTCTGCCCTAAATTACAAATCCGCCACTAGACTAGAGTCATAAATGTTCTATCCTCAACCTATAACCGCCATTACATTTACCTATTAACACCGGAGTTTCCACCAATCAAAGTCTGACACGTTACCAAAGTTGAAATTAATGCACTGAAATTGTCAGTGCAGTGAATGGACTTGGGAAGATTTTAAGGTGGTGATGGGGCCAAAACTAGGATGGCGGTTATAGGAAGATGACGGAAATGGGCTGGTCTACCTTAGTTGGGCTCCCAATGTGGGTGCCTAGCATCTTGCCTTGGGGCAAAAGAAGGATTTCTTGGAAGATATCTTGGAAGCAGGGCTTTTTTTTTGGCGGAATTTTGCCAAATCTGTCAAAATCTAACCATTGTGAATCTGTCCCTCCAAAATCTGGCATGTGTAGTGAAGCCAGCACAGGGGACACTAAGTTAAGTTAGTCCAAAATAAAAGCCCTGCTTGGCAGCCACTAGCTTACTACCCTTCACAACATGAGTCTTCTCCTTTCAAGGCACAACAAGTTTCTTTGGTAGGCTCTTATATGGCAATTCGTGGACCTCATCCTTCAACCAAACTCTCTTCCTCTTTCCCGATGAGGGTCCAGATATTTTTTACCACTGTGGTTCAACCCCCAAAGTTCTCTGACTATGTTTTCACCAAAAACATTCCAAAACTGCCATTTTTAGCACAAGTACCAAATTTAAGAAGAAAAAAAACATTTTTGAACACATGTAACCTTGGGATCTTGTAGTAAGTTGTTTTGAAAATATGTGGAAAAAATTTCAGAAATTTCCATGATGTGGATTGCAAGATATTAACATTTAAAGTGACAAAAATCAATATTTTTGCCCTGCAAAAAACCAAGCAGCAGCATTTCTAAAGGTCACATTTGTATGAAAAAATGTCCAAAATGGTGGTGCATCTTTGGATACATTCTTCAAGGCAAGTTGGCTATGTACTTGAAAAATTTTGAATCATTTGGAATTGTACGACATATAGGAAAAAATAGTAAGTAGAAAGAAGTAGAGAATATTTCAAAATACTAAATTGTCAAAATTTTAATTATGGAATTGAAAAATGCCAATCCCAATGGTTGTAATGTTGTAATAAACAATCTAAATCTTATGATTTTATTTTTTTCAAAAAATATTAAAAATTGAGTTAAATAAAGGACTTCAAAGTTTATTTTAGAGTAGAGATTCCATAATTGCCTGCAAACTAGAATTCCTCATAACTTTCATCTCATTGATCAAAATGGATTGATTCAAATCTTTTCCCTTATACATAAATCTAGAAAACCAATTTCAAATTTTTATTTTTGAAAAAAGTGATTTTTTTCAGATCTGCCCAAGCTGCCCGAGTTGAGAAACAAACAACATTTTGCATCATAACTTTTCACTTGTATACTCAAATGAAATAAAATTTAGCATGTATGGAAGATATTCCTTGTCCACACCTTGTAAAAAAATTTCAGCCTAAATAAGTCAAATCTCCTCTCACATGTACCAGTCTTGCCCGAAAAAGCAACGACGCTAGGATGTGAGCGTGTGAGCATGAGCCTATGAGCAATGAGAAAGGACTGTGTGAGTGTAGGGTTTTGAAATTTAAAATATGATATAATTTTTTTTTAAATTTGGTTAAAAAGTTAAAAGACTAATTTTTTTTCAATAAAATATAGTATATTTTGAAAAATATGACCTAATACCACGGGACCCATGACCATGGATTTTAGATTTAAAAGATTGACAAGTTGATGATATTGCATGTTTTGAAATTTGTATCATGTTTTGAGAGGCTTTGCCAAAGTGGTCTAATCAATTGCAAGTATGAATAATTTAGAGGCAATTTTAAAGATGAGAGGAAGATGAATGCAATAAAAATATTATAGAATGTAGGACCTTGTGTACATAGTAAAATATTCTTTCATTACTGCAAGGAATATATATTAAAATATGAATATAATATTTTTCTACTAGATTTGGGAATTTTGAAGATAATATATTCATACAACATATCTACTTCATATCATGCTAATATCTGTCAACTAGCTTACTCGTTCGTATGTCTTGATGATTTCAGTAAGGATAAAATTGATATTAGTAAGAACAAGACAAATGGCTTAGGATCCTTAGTTAGGTAAGAACATTGAAATTCTTAAGTTCCATGACACATTATACAATTTGGTTTAGACAAAACCAAAAATCCTTGTCAATCTAAATTGCCATATACTTATAATCTCGCTTCTATTCTTTATAAGTAGGGATGACAATAGGTTTCTTAAATGTAATAATCAATAGCTTGCATTTGTCTTGGGTGTACTTCTGAACAGTATGACATTGTTTTCTCGACTTGTATAAAATTCTCACTAAAGCCTTTTCGATGCTTTGCAATCCATTTCCAATACAAATCAAATATGGGTCATGAATGCATGATTGTGTTAAACTCCTCAACTACAGTCTTCGATTTCATTCTAACAACTACCAATCTAGTTTCAATCTAAACATGAAAAAAGTTAACCTTGTGGGGTGATGAGATCAACTTCAAAATCAATCAAAAGATTTGATTTTTTTTTGCTCAAATCAAATACCTTTTTCCCTCTAAGTATGAAATCTAAGTGCAAATGTCTTCTAGTCCAAGCATTTCATTGAGTAAGTTTGCAATTTTCTTTCCACCTATAAATGTCATAGTTCTCTTTAGTTTCAAATCCTCTTTACATGAGCCTTTTTCAAAAGGGCCCTTGTAGAGATAAATCCTATAGTTAATCATTTGCATGAAGGTTCAAATTCAAGTTATCCAACCATCACACATGGCAATGAATAAATTAGATACGCATTTCTTGAAAACCTACATTCATTTGTTGTGCATTGTTTCTTCCAAATTGCATGTTTGGATGTTTGCCAATTCTTCTATTCTCAATTTCAATTCTACAAAAATGATGAATGGAGTCATTATTCAAATGGTTTGCAATTTAGGGTTTAGGATAAGAAATGAAAAAAATGAGGTTAAAAGTAATATCATTTCCATAAATCCAACCCACTGATGATATCAAAAGTGCTAAAATGCAATCCAATCCTCTAGTTCATGAATGGTTGATTCTGATGCAACTTTGAAAAGTACCACCAAACTTTGATTTCTAGATACATTTTATCCACTTCACATATTAATGTTGCATTCTTGTAGTGCATATAGAGTCAGATATGTTGGTTCAAGAATTATTTGGTGATTAGCTTCTTTATGTGCTTGTAAGTGTTTGTTGTTCAATGGAACAAGCAAGTCCTTTCAAGAAATGTAAACATGGTTTGCCAAAACTTAAAAGAACTCAATAGCAATTCATTGAATGAAATATCAACTATCGTTTGATCATCTATCATCACAAAAATTTGTTATGGTAAAAGGAAGGAATTATTTCATTGATGGTTAGCGAGATTGAAGGGCTGAGAGGACATTTTTACAATGAAATTCATTGTTTGTCATGAATCCTCAAAAGGTATGGGACAACTCAAAATTTTCAATATAAAATCTTGACCACTCATTGTCAAATTATATGTAGGAATTGTGTTCAATGTAGAACTTTAGACCTCATTTTGGCATAGTAAAACAACTTTTTACCAAAAACTTTGAACTGAGAAAAGTTGGGGAATCAAGATCACTTTCATCTTTAAAAATCCGTTTGTGATTTTAAGCCTTCAAAAAAGGTTATGAACAAAAATTAGAGAAGATGTTTGAAAATGTTAAAGAAATTGTCCCTTCTAACAATCTAGCCCCTCTTTAAATTTTGTCCTTAGCTTTTGAGTAAAATCTTGAAATCTTAAATGGATTTTTGTCAATGAAATTTAACTTGATTTCCCAAATTTTTTTAGTTCAAAATATTTTAGAATAAGTTATTCTACCATGTAAAAATTAGGTCCAAAGTTCTATATTTGAACACAATTCTCCTTTTGATTTAACTAGATATGAGCGGTAGAGCTCTTAGTAATCCTAATTTAGATATCCCACATGGGTTGTTACACCTCCTACCACCCCATTTGTATAAAGAGCTTGTCTTCTTGAACATTCAAACTTACAATAGGTGGCTTCTAAATTGAAGTGGGGGTGGTTGCCCATTACTTTGAAATCAATTTGATTTCAATGCTTGTAGTACTAAAAAATGGTACTATAAAGTGTTAAAAGTTTATTTTGGATATAAATATCTAGTAGTAGATAAAAAATTTTGCTATATGGTGCAAGTCAGGCTATGATTTGGTAAAAAACAAATTCTTTTTTTTTGCCTTATCAATGACAGCCATTAACAGCCACATTTCTTGAATGGGCTTCAAATGCTTTCCTTTTTTTGCCTTCCCAATAGACAGCCATTAACAGCCATGCTTCTTAGGATTCAAATGCTTTTCTTTTTTGCCTTCCCAATAGATAGATGTTAACGGCCACACTTTGAAGGATTCAAAATTTCAAATTTATTGTCAACATCTACTGAGGATTTGTTCAAATGTTATTTGTTCTTGGCCTTTACAATACACAACCATTAACGGCCACATATTAACGGGTACTTCCAATATGTAATAGGAATTGGTTAAATGCTCCAATTTTTTGGATCCATCTAATGGGCAGCTGTTAATGGCTATGCTTTTTTGGATTCAAGTTTATTTGCACTATATACTAGAATTTGGTCAAATGCTGCAAGTTTTTTAGCCTTCCTAATGGATAGCCATTAACAACTGCTATATTAAGTTACATATTCTTCATTACATATACACAAACTATAACTTTTTTTTAGTCTTGATTTAGATTGAATGAGATTCATTTTTTAGAGTCTAGGTATTAAGTGTTGGACCTTTACATTTGTTTTAGGTTCTAAGAAAGTTTGGCGAATTTAAGTTGTTGGTTACTATTTGTCAACAATTAATGGCTAAGCTATTTTTCAACCTCATCCAATACAAATATAGTTGTTTAAATTAGATGTGATTCACATTTCATTGTTTGTATTACACTAGTCATTTTTCTTTATAAATGTAATCCAAAAAGTTTCTTGCCTTTCTAATGCACACCCGTTAACAACCACATTTTTGTGTTTGTGTTTTCTTCCAAGATATTCTAGGAATTTAATCAAATGATGAAATTTTCTTGCCTTCTTAGTGCATAGCCGTTAACAACCACAATTTTTTTAATTTCAATTTGCTTCCAACATATACTAGAGATTGGATCAAATGCTAAAATTTTCTTGCTTTTCTAATGCATAGCTGTTAATAGTTTTTGTGTTAAATTATATATTATACAATACATATACATAAACGAGAACTTTTTCTAATCTAGATTTAAATGTCATTCCAAAGATATTGACACAATGAAATCTACAAGTATAGAAATTAAATGTTGAACTTCAACCTCTTCTGAAGATCACTAACAATTAAAATTGTATGTCTTTTTGAAGAAGGAGACTATGAACACTTCTTTTTCTCTTGAGCAATTGAAGCATTAACCAAGGACAAAAGCAAAAATGAATATTCCTTTATGTCATATGATTTCTTTGTAAGTTATAATGCCTTTTTAAAAAAATGATGTCTTAGATCTAGTTGCATGCTTTGTTACTTGTAGTTATGTGGAAGGAAATGGAGTTTTCTAAGCGGCATTGGTAAATAGTGAGGACAAAACAACCGATGTCATTGATAATATTATTAAATTGTAAAGTGGCAATATTATACGGGCATATACTACATTTTAGAAAGAATAGAAAAATGATGAAGATCTCAAAGTTTTCTATGGCAAGATGTTTATAGTGTGGGATGACAAACATTGTTTGCAAGCATAATTGCCTATTATCAATTTAGATCAAGCATACAACTTCATGTAATATTATGTGGTTGAAAGTAATGTTTTGGAGGTCAAGGGTGATGTTGCAATTATGTTGGTAACATTTCATAAAGTCAATTGGTAATCCTTTCAATTTCTTTATCAATTTTCATTTCATTTGACTTTTTAGTATCTAAAGCTTATTTGATTAGAATTGAGGGTTGCTATTATGTGAGCATAGGAGTGTGAGCCCATGAACCTATAATACTACACACCTATATTATAGGTGTATATACCATAGAAATTGTCTATAATTATAGAGTATATATATTATAAATATTCATATTATAGGTATTTATGATACAGATTCCTTCTATAGTGTGTGGTATCTATATTATAGGTACCTATAATGTAAGCTCAATGCTCACAAGCTCACATTCTTGGGCTCACATACTAGCACTGTTGGATTAGAACCATTGTAATTGTCATTGTTCTACCATTTTTGGGGGGTATGTTCACTTCACATATTTTAACATAGTAAATCTTGTTTTGCTAAGAGAAAGTAAAAAACAAAAACTTTAATGTTTCTATAAATCTTGTTTACAAACTTTATTGCATTCAAAGTGTAACTAGGCAACCACTCTCATATTTTAAAAAACTTGTGTTCAAAAAAGATCGTGTTAGAACTGAAGCCAAGAAGAAATCAAAACAAAGAACTCGGTTTACTTTGACTATTGAGGCTTTAAACTTGAGAATATTATACAAGGTTCATTTCATATTTCTTTTCAATTCTGAGGTCTTTCCTTTGTTCTTATTATTAATTTGAATTAAGATTATCTTGCTCTATTATGTATAACATTTGTCATCAAGTGTAATTATTTTTTTTCTATTATCTTGTTCTTCAAATTGGATTTGTCCATGTATAATGTGGCAACATTCCATTTGGTGGCCTAAGACTTCAACCTATGCCCAAATTGAACTATAAATCATGAACCTTGAATTGCACTACAACACTTAAATTCATAAAATACCACAAAACAAAGTTAAACTTGGAATCCACTTAAACTACTACCATTCAATTCATTGTATAGTCTATTTTTTTTAAATGATTTTTATTTTTAGAAAAAATAAAATTTGAAATAGGATAGCTTAAAAAGAGAGGCATCAATTAGAAATATAGTTGTTTAAGCCATTAGAGATTAATACATTTATTAGGTGTATAATATATGACTACTATGTTTGTTTTAAATATTCAATGTCTATGATAAAAAAAATTATTTAGAAGTATAGTTATAAAAATAAATAAAATAGGTGGACCATTTTCATCATTTCAATTTACATGAAGTCCCATGATGAAGACTACACTTAATCATTCAAAATCATTGTTCATGATTTAGTGCTTGTAATGTTTACAACCTTTTCTTGTCACCAAATTTTTGTTGAGCCTATATTGCCCACTTTTGTTGCTCTTTCTATTTTAGACTTTAAAAATGTCACCCCTATGATGGTGTTATGATGTATTGCAATTTCACATCTATGTGCTTCATAGTGAGACGTCCTTAACCACTATACCTATTTTCATCGTGTGTTTGCTTACACACTATTTATTTTGACTATATCTCATTTTTTGGAAATATATTGGTTCAAATTTTTGGTACAAAATTGCATAATAGCATATTCATTTGTTGTTCATTTGGTTTATACATCCTTACATCTAATTCCACAATCATAGGTCCCCAATGGATTTACAAACCCTAAATAGAAAGAAAAAAAATACAGACTCACAAGCTCATAGGCTCACATACTAGCATCCTTGCATTGGTAATGCTAAAGAAGAAGAAAGGAGAGAGCAAAACCTATGGTGAAGCCATAAAAGCACCATGTATTTTTAATTAGGAGAAATGGTGGTTTAGGAATTGAATATGTTTTACATCATAAAGAACTTTTAATTAAGCACTAGTTAACTATCACTTAATTAAAACGCTTTTAAAATATTAGTATTCTATTGTTTCACTAGTGTCTTTTTTAACTACTTCTTACATAAATGTAATGTCTTTATTAATTACCTCTTCAGCTTTTTTCATGTTTTTATTCAAACTTCTCAAAATGTCTTTACTAACTACTCCTTGAATCTCTTTTTCATGTCATTTTTACCTACTTAGATGAAGTTCCTTGTCATAATCATTTTCATGTTTTCTTTTTACAATCTTTGTAACATGTTTTTTTGGTTCTTTTTCATGTTCATTTTCAATATTTTAAAAATTTTGTTCTACATTTATACTTTTTAGTGTTCTATGTGATGCTCTTTTTTATATTTACTTGCTAAGTTAACTACCACTTAAAACTCTTTTAAACTAGTAATGCCTTCATTCACCACTACTAAGTTACACACCATAACTAATTGTGATTAGTTAACCATTGATTTTCTAAATTTTAGTTTTATGACAAGTCTATATGACAGTTTTAGTGGTCTAGGGAGCTTTCACTTTGAAAATTTATGGTAATTACAAGTCTTATAAACAAAATGCATGATTTTTATTTGCTAATACTACAAAAATGAGGGTTTTTTAAAGTGCTTTCATCTATATTGAATCACTTATTTTGATGGTTTTAGGTGTTATCATTTTATAGAATAAAGAACTTTCCTAGCAATATAGGAAGCAATTACACTCTTAGGTTGTTTGGATGAAAAATGAACAATTAGTGCTTCACTTTATCCAAATATTCTCTTTGGTAGGGCAAAAATTATACTTTTGTTGGGAAGTTGGCAATCGCTTTTCTTCTACAAATTAGGTAGGGAGCCTATTGTAGACCTTTTTGTCACTATTTGTAGTTCTACTTATTGAATTCACGATGTTTTGGATTAAAGCACAACAAATCAAAGTGATATTTCGTATGTTATGGTTAATTCATTTTTGAAAAACAACAACACATTATAAATGATCAAAGTGTACATTATGTCAAATATATTGGCAAGTTGATTGAGAGATTACTATTATAATGGAATCTTAAGAAGCAAAATGAGTGACACTTTCTTGAAACTCTTTTTTTTACCTTTGTTAAATAACTATTTGATTTTAGTTATTTTATTTTTATATTGAGAGATATTTTGAAACTTTAGGTCATATGTTTAAAATTGTTGAAATGAAAAGGAAAGTTTATTTTACCTTTCATTTACCTTTTAAAGAATTAAAACTCCACGTAGGGAATATGGGTAGAGTTATTGGGACAATAGAGATAGCCAATTAATGAAGTATGATCTATATGGCATTTTAGAGGTTGAAATCCACTTGCTTTTGTGGATGGGATGGAGGATGAGGTGAAGACCCTTCTTTTTTCTTGGGATAGTTTGTTGGAGAGAACCATGAGTTTGGAGAGCAATCATTTATTTATTTTTGTAAATTTTGTAATGAAATTCCAAGAGTGTATTCCTCTTCTCATTGTGATTCCAAAAACATATCACTCACTTCATTTGGAGTTTATATGAGAAAATTATGCTTAATGGAGTGTGAGAAGATTGATTGTTACAAAGTTTGAAGGCAAAATTTTCAATTGCTCATAATTGTTCGATGAGAAAGTAATTTCTTTGAGATGTAATATGACTATATATTGAATTTTCAACTTTTCAAATAACTATCACTCTCTAGTTTGGAGTTAGAATGCAAAAGTTATGAGCTAGGAAGTAAAGTAGTAAAGAGTTGGCTTTGAGTTGAAGAGGAAGAATTTTGACCAACTATAAAAGTCAAACAATTTGATCTTTTAAGTTGGGATTTAGAAAGTTTGTAGATAGTTTTGTTAGTTTTTCAACATATCACATGTTCAATTTTGAGTTATGAAGTGAGAGATATGGTCTTGTAAGTGAAGTAGTAATGAGTTGCCTTTAAATTAGAGAGAAAAACTTTGACCGGTCATGAAAGGTAAACATTATGACATTTTAACTAGAAATTTAGAGGAGTTAAATATTTTTGAATTAGCTTTTCAATAAGCTATCACATTATTCATTTTGAGTTTTGGATCAAATTTGGCACTCAATCAAGTATTGGACATTCCTTCAAAGGATTTTTGAGGTTCATATTCAACTTTTACTATCTCAATTCAATTTTTCATTGTTTTATTTGATCCATCAATACTATATAAGGTTCATTCAAATATGAATGACTTAAGGTATTTTATAGGGTTTACTTTTTACCTAATTATGAGATCCTTCATATTGTGGGCCAATTCTAATTGGAAATAAAAACCCAACGTTTTTCCCATGGCAAACCTTCTTTACTTGACAACAGTACACTATTTTAAATTTGTGTAAATTAAAATAATACCACATTAGACAAATTTTCTCCTCCTTTGTAGTCACACTTATTTTGTAGCTAATACTAATAGTATAAAATAATGTAGTTTACACAAAATTAGAATAAAAAAATTTGCACTTAATTTTTCAAAAGGAACATTCTTGCCATTCCTTCTTAAAGATTTCATCCAAGTGTTTCATTGGTGGTGAATTTTAACTAACAGAAGTTGGATTTTTAAGATTCTCCATTTTAGAAATGATGAAAATCACCAAAAAAATACCTATCAATAACATTGTTCTATTTAAATGAAAATACATTCATTTGGATGAATAATTGATGTGTCATCCTTAATCTATATATACTTATAAATCTATGCCTCAAATTAGATTGTTTGGTTGTTTTGATTCTTATTGTGAGATCTCCAAATTTGTGTGTCCCCCATTTGTATTCTTGGTAAAGTTAGAAAGTTCTTTGTAAGGAGGGGTGCACGGGCTATGTTCCATTGTATTTGGACCTACAATGGGAAATTTATTGAATTTCAAAGTTTTTATGAATTAAAAAATTAGAAAATTTACTTTTACTTTCATTTTGGTTGTAGCAACAGCATAGGGCATACTACATGAGTATGAATGAAATTAGCTTCTTTGCTCCATCCAATCAAGATTGTAGTCAAGATTTGGAAATGAAATACGTAGGTCAGTCATCTCTACTTTTGATGAGTGATGTCTACTAAGATAAATGAGCCTATAACAAGAAGAATGGCTCAGTTGCCATCTTCACATTTTTGAAAAAAATTAAATTTTTTTTCAACATAAAGATAAACATGAGAAATATAGAGAGCAATTGGAATTTTATTTTTGACAAATTATCAATTTGTTATGAATATTTGAAGTGTTTTGCCCAATTAGCCCAAAAGAGTATGTAGACTACCCCCAAATCACCATAGAGTGTAGTCAATGTACCCATAATGATCATTTGATCACTTAAAGTAGCATTACAAGATATTTGAGGGCATGAGATGCCTATGAGTTCCTAGGCAGTCCCCATGAGCCTGCCTTTGTTGTTGGGTGCTACGGGAACAAATCCGATGTGGTCAAGAGACTTCCACTTAGGATGACTAAAGAGCGGGTAAGCGCAAGACCATGAGACCACCAATCACAATGCAACAGTCACAATGTCCGCAATGAATTTGTGAACGGGGAACTTAGACAACTATTCAAGGGAGCATCCATTAGAACGCAGCTGAAACAGGCATGTAGAGGCTTCCAATCTCACCTAATGTCTCAAAATTTCCTAACATGGTCACAATATTTTTTAACATGGCTAAGACAAAAAGAAATAAAAAAGTTAGCTCTTGAAATTAACTTACACTGGAAAGGTAGAAGGTCCTAAAACAATCACTAATAACTCCATCAACATCACTTTAGCCATTGATTTCAACCACTAACAAACCTAATGAAGTCTTAATCCCATTTACTAGCAAAAATCTACCATAGATTGATGTAAGACTAAAATGGATGGTTTTCTATAGTAGGTGTTTGCATTGGGCAGTTTGCCTATCATAGGTTGGTTTACCTTAGTCCTTCCACCTTTACTTCCAAAACAATTTTAAATTTTTTTCCCTTATTTGTTTATTCCCCTAATTGTAAGGAAAACTTTTGGACAGAACATGGGAACATTGCTAAGAATATTCTGAGTTTCTGACTCATCCGATTGCCTTCACTTCGATGAATGATAAAATATTCAAATGCACTCCGGAAAATTGACCGAGTTTGGGGGTTTAAGTTATTGTAACTTTGGGAAGGGACAAATCCACCTAACTGAAAAAGATGCCTGCACCTGATCTCTGCATTCAGTCAGAAGTTGCCAGCTTGATTGTACCTTCAAACTTCACCCTCACCTTGGCAGCATTCGCCACTTGCACTCTAAAACTCCAAATCCCTTACCGCTCTTTTGCTATAAAATCATAGAAACATCAAACACATGTCATATCCCTGCTGACTCGGTTTGTCCTTTCACTTGGCTCACGATAACACCATGTCTGAACTGACATGGTACCAGATTTGTTCCATATTTTATTGAATGAAATATAAAACAAAATATAGTATCGATGTATGATACTGTGAATATTTATAAAGGTCAAATTGACAACTTTTTAGTGTATAATAATAACTTAACCCACCCATTTTACACTGAAAAATCACTGTTCTGCTGGCGGTTGAACCGGTAGCAGACTAGCAAAATTAATTTGGAGCTAGACTTTATTTTAGGGAATCTGTTGAGATCCAAGCGCTAACTTATTCTCACTAAACGGAGCAATGGATTGGTGACTACGTGGTGATTACCATACATATATACACTCTAGAGCTCCTTGAAAACATTGCTTCTATGAACAAGATGGAGTGCTCTTTACTATTCCCCACTGGCAGTCCGCATGCATTTCGGCCCCAAAACAAGCCCTTAACTCATGGATCTTATACCATATTCTGTCCAGAATTAAGGAAACATTCAAAAAGTTTAAACTGTAAAAAACCACTAAAGAGAAAAATGTCTCCGTGAACATTTCGACTGAAAGGAAGTCGTGTAGGGAATCCGGGTGACAAGATCATAGTGGAAGAAAACGCTGGCGGGTATGATTGTTGGATGCGAGAATAGGACACTGATCACTGTACACTAAACTTCCAGCACACATATGGAGAAGAACGACGACCTGCAGTCATACACTTGAGTTTTTCCGTGCAATGTATGCAAGTGACTGTGTGCAGTCCTTCGAACTTGCAAGTAAGTTATCTTACTGAGGATAAATCGCAGAATTGCGAAGTTACTCAGCCTCAATCTCGAACTGTGTCAAAGAAGTACGTACGTAAGAAAAACGTACGTACAATTCAAGCCGATCGTACCATTTGGAATTGAAGCAACGTGCACTTGCAGGGACCCCGTGGGCCACATTATTATTCGAGCCGGCTTAACTTACCCGGAGCCGGTGGACCTCGATCACCGATGATCGGTGGGATGTGAGTCCGGTTCTTCTGCAGTACGTACCTTCCCGATCCCACCGATCACCGGTGAGGTCCACCGGCCGCCCCCGACTCCACATGGAAGTGAAGCCGTCTCTTAGTTCTTGCATTGGAAACAACAGCAAATGAGTGATATTCAACCAGTGGATTGTTGTAGCTAGTACTCATCGGGAAAAAGCCCCCCATTGCATCAGTACTGTTGCAGTACTGTTGCAATGGGGGGTTAGTTTCAATTCCTGATGTAGTACGTGCTCATGTCACCATTACGGTTACGGCTTTCGTGTGTTGTCCAGTAGCCACAGAACGAGCTAGACGGGCTCGATCATGTGTTGGTTGCCGTCATCCAGCAGGATTTCCGTATCAAAACAAAGGTACTAACACTGTTTGAATTTGGATTTATATATGTACATGTGCACCATGTGAGTTTTGAGACCCCGCACGGCAGCAAAAGAAAAAAAAAAGCCCTCCGTACAGATAGATGGGAGCTCGTAGCGTCAACATTCAACAGTCGAACCAGCCAGTGCTTGTGACAATGTGACCTGAATTTGGGGGTACAGTTGACTGGAACCCAGTGAGAGGACTAGCTGCAATGCACTGGACACCCAACAATAGTATTTTTCTTCCGTTTTAAACCTAGAAGGATGGGCTGGTCACCGTGGAAATCATTCAGCCTATTGGGCACTGTGTGAATCATTTGCTTAAAAAACAGACCAAGTGCACTCATTGGAGGTCAAACTACTATGCAAGATCTCCTTTTTTCACACAAAATTTCAAGGATGAACATTTATATTTTTGTCTTACATAGAAGGATTCTTTGTCTTCTATTTGACACTTAGTGTCTACAATGTCTTTTTAGGGTTAAAGAAAATAAAACCCATTAAAAGTGCAATATCAATTGTTCATTCTTAAACTTCTAAGCAAGGAACTCTTTGCTTTCCATGAATCAAGGCTCCTTTCACTAAAAAAAATCTTGATTGTAAGCTTGCTCATAAATAGTTGGCCATTGCAACACAAGTATTCATATTAGAGTGATATTTTGAAAGCCCCTTCCTAATTCACTATTATGCAAAGAAAAATACTTGTCATTTGTATTAATGTAAGAGTCACCAATAAAGCACTATAACTATCTAGTGTCCATCAATATCCTTTAGTTTAATTTCATTTATTCACAATATATTATTTTAAAAAAATTCTTTAGAATACATTGAAACTAAGAGGATATAATACTCTTCATATTGAAAAAATAACCCCTTTTACATCAAGGGTCAAAATAACTCTAATGTATCTTCCTTTAATCTCACTATCATAGTAGAAAGTATACTTGAAGAAACTGAGCTATAAGACCTACAATTATAAAAGTCCAACTCATCGTACTTTGACAAATTATTCCAATTGTGGTTTATAAAACTCAGTCAATAATAGCACACTCTCTAGAAGTGTCTTAATCTTCTATGTACATATACACACACAAGTATAAGAATATGAATAGAAATAATTATACAACTAAAATGATAGTATATAATTATTACTTACAATTTTAAATAATGTAAAGTCGGATGTCTGCCTTTTGTATTTTTTTAAAATAAAGAATTTTCTCACATTTCATCTTCAATTTTAAAAATCATGAACATGCAAATAGGGCACTCATTCAAATGCATCTTTATTGAATATGGTGTTATAAAATATTGTAGGTCAATTCATGCAATTTTTCTAGCAAGTCTCAATCCTATGCAATAATAGTAATTGGGAGGTATATTATTCCTCTTGAGTTTAACCCCTAAGTGCCTAAGCCTTTCCAAGTGTGTTTTGACTATGAAAAAAGAGCAAAGGCTTATAGTTATCCCCAACCTCCAAAAATGTTTTTTTTTCAAAATCTAACCATATGGATGTCTAAAGAGCTTGCTTATTAGAGTGCATACCAATTTTGAGAGCAAAATTGCATAGAAGTTGTGAGATTATAACAAAAGAAATACACATTTTTTATTTTTAGTATGCCACCCCTCCCCCACAATGTTTTAGAAATTTGCATATAAGATTTTTTGGGGATTGGAGGTGACATGACCAACTGAAAATTGTGTTAGCACACTAAAATGCACTTCCAAAAACCTTGACTTCAAATGAAGAGCTATCAAACTCATTACACAATCCCCCTTGCAATTGTTGAAATGCAATTTTTTTTAATAAGTAGAAATCGCAATTAACTCCAAATCAACATTTGCATGTTTAAAATTTCAATGGTGAATATCATGAAAATACTTTACTCTTTCCATTGGGACCATTTTCAAAGCAAATGGATAAGAACAATTGTTTAGATCTCAAATCGAGTGAAATTGGCAAGCTTTACTCTTCCACTAAGATACATATATGCCTTTGAGGACCTCTCAAAAATCCAATATTTTCCTTTTTTTTGTGAAAAATAAAAAATTTCAATAGTTAACCTTTGAAATTGCCCGTAAAAAATTTCAAAGCAGTCATAGGAATTTAGCTGCCCATCCCAAAATGGGCCTAAAATTTCAGGTCGACCAAATATGGTCAATGAGGTAGTTAGGGGTTAAAATATTTCTCTTAGTGTAAATGTATCTTTAGAGGTGTTTAGGAACCTCAATTATCTCTAGTGTATTTAATCATCTTCAACTAAATAATAAAATGTCTAGGAGAAGATAGAAGAATACTTGCAAGAGTTTAAAAAATTCTTCTTTTGCAAAAGAAGTATCTGTTTATGTTTGTTACCACAAGTACAAGATATAAATCGATATGTATAAATTATCATTGAAACTCATTGGTGATGTCTTGTACTTGTGATTATAAATTCACTAGAGCTAACACTTACACTAGGTATTATTAAATGGATATTCAAGAAGTATTTGTTTATATCTTGTACTTGTGGTTACAAATTCACTAGAACTAACATTTACACTAAGTAGTAAAAAAGGGATCTTGAGGCACTGTGCTACTAACAATACGAGAGGTTGGTTCCACATTTCCATATAGACACCAATTTGGTGATTGTATGGGCTTGTGAAACTAAACTCTTGAATTGTAGCTTGATGCCTCCCATATCTCTGATCTACTAGTGTTGGTTAATAAGAACAAATTCCATGCATCAAAGATAAGATAGAATACAAGATGTTACAATTAGCTTGTAAGAAAAGACAATTTCAAAATCACTTTCTAAACCCCTATAAAGGCTATACATTTAACTTTTTCCATAGTAACCAAATTGGTACCAAACCTCCAAATTGTTAGACAAAATTGCAATTGTATCTAACAAAAGAAAGAAGAGAAACTCTTATCTATGTAGACTAACATGAACAAAGAGTCTATATGAAATAATTCTATTAGCTATGCTATAGAAACAAAGGTGTAACTTAATCATTAACCCCTAAAGGACCATTTGTCTTTTACATGACAATTTGGGTCCGTGTAGGTTCCTATGACCTCAATGTTTAGTGAAATTTTTGGAATTTTTTGAGGATGTGTGATTTTGCAAGAGCTTTGTGGATATCTAATTTTTATTTCGATAGGTTCCTTGGAGAAAAAGTTATGGAACAATAAGCAAAAAATGGAGGTCAGCAGGCAATACAAAAAAATCACAAAAAGTCAAAGAAAAATTAAATTTTTTTTTCCTAAATTTTTTTCCTACATTTGAAGCATTGATTCATTCAATTTGGACTAGTGATGAAAAAGTTATGGCAATCTTAGTTATTTAGGCAATCTAAGCATCTTCTGGAGAAAATAACTTGTAGAATTCAGTTTTTTATACAATTTTTACAATTCTCCCAAAAAATTGTTAGATAGGGTTATATTGTTTGCTAGAACAATATCACCGATGGTATTCTTGTATTTTAATTTCATCTTAGTGCTATTAACAATTTTGTTTTTCCTTCAATCTTAAACGTACTTCTACTTAACAAATTTTGAATGAGTAAAAATTAATTGTTTTTTTCTTGAATTTTTTTTCCAGATTCTCAACTCAAGTATTCAACATAGAAACTTAGAAGATCAAAATTAATAATACAAAAAATATAAGTTAAGATGATTCAAAGCCAAAAAATCTAATCAAGCAAGTTGCAAAAAAACTTGTTTTCTTCACTTTGGATGTAAATATCTTGCTATCTATGCAATCAAAGTTTTTGAAATTTCTTCCATACATTCTTATACTAGTCTAGTATAAAATCCTTTGGTTAGATATGTAGAAAAAAATAATGAAAATTTTGTTTTGCTCTTTGCAATAGAAGTGGCAATTTTGAGTGTGTTTTGATGGAGAAAAGGCCTTGGTCCTTTAGGGATTAAAGGATCTTTTAAGCCAAAGGAACATTTTGAAAGTCAAGCCTCAATTTTTAAATAGATTTTAATTTTAATTTTTTCAAATTTTAAATAAGGAAACGTAGTTCCAATAATCTATTCTCTATTTCATTGAAATTTTTGTTTTTTTTAAATCATAGATTTTGTAATACTTTGAGAGTATCATTTTGAAAGTTTATACTACTTTTGCATTTTTCTATCAAAATTTCTATGGTATGAGCTCAAGGAGTACCCTAATCACACTAAAATGTTTGCCTCTATGATCTCTATTTTGTTGAAAATTTCCTAATTTTAAAAGAAAATTTGTAATTTGTAAAATATCATTGTAAAACGTATAAAACTCATTTTAATAATTTTAATAATGAAAAATGAATATAAATTTCAAATATGTATCACTACATGAGAAAAATATCAAATTTGTAATATTTGTTAAAAGATAGAAAACTAGTGAAGTTTGACAAGCCTAGACATGAAATGTTTTTTAACTATAGGAAGGATGGGCCTATGACCATTGACAAGCCTCATTGTCCATCACTTTGTTTGGTGCCACTTTGCTACTAGAAATAAATTTGATTTACAGGTGAAGTCATCATATATGTAATATATGCCATAAAATTGAGATTATGGTGAATCTTTTCAGAAAAGAATGAAGAATATTCATATCAAATGCAAAATATACTCAAAAAGACTCAACTTTTCACCATAGATGTATATTATAGTGTAGAACATCATGGTATAAATCAAGGTACCTTATCACTCTAAAATTTAAAAAATCAACAAACTATGATTATAGACACAAGTTCAAATCACTATAAAATATTGAAATTTATGAATTTAAAAAAATTTCTAATTGGAATAGGAACTTCACTTGATAAGCTTCATTTCATTATTTGGACTCAAAATTTTAAAAAATATCATATTTATGGCTAAAATTTACATCAAGAGTAAATAGTAAGAAATGGCCAAAATAAACTACTATCTAGGGTGATCCTTGGATTCACCATCTACTTCTTTAGAAAAGTCAATAATACCATAGTGAAGAAATTTGCAATATTGTTTAGTGAAAATGTACTCAAGCAACTTCCAAAAAATTGGATGAAATTTTTTTTCCATCCTATAATCTTAGTTGAGCCTTCTACATACTAAAAGTGCATAGGTTTATCCTTAAAATTTTGTATGGAAAGGGAAGGTCTTATACAATAGTTTGACTTCTAATGTGTGCTTTGGGGTCTATTAAGCAAATCCTTCACATAGTACCTAGAAATGATAATTTCCACAATAACGAGCATGTCCGTCAACCCTTAACCCCTAAAAGACCAAGCTGTGTTTTTTGGCAACATAGCAATTTTGGGCAACTCACTACGAACCGAAAAATTCACTATATTTTTTGAAATTCTTTTTGGATGTGGGGACAAGGAGTACCTTGCCACTCCACAAAAAAAATTACAATCATATGTGCCTATGAATAGTTATGGGGCAAAATGTCATTTTTCATGGATGGGGGGCAACATGGGCAAGATAATTAACACTACAGGGAAATTTGCTTGGGAATACCCAAAAGAGCTTGGGCAGAGTCTGGGCAGCCTCTCGCCCAGGTTTAGACCGGGGTACTTCTCTGACATTTTGTGAATTAATAAATTACACCCAATGAAAAAGGAGGTGGTGGCAGGGAGGTAGATTCTCTATAGCTTCCTTCAATGCAATAGAGAGGTTACTCCTAATTACAAACTGAGATAGAAACAAAAACATCTACAAGACCAATTGAATCAGTAACGAATGTCATTTGACAAACAACCATTCTTAAAAATCTTGATTACTAGTAGAATCAATTAGTTATTTGAAACGTTGGAGAGTGGAGAGTGGAGAGGTTGCTTTTATAATCAAATCCATTGTCCATTATGAATTCTCAAAGGGTATGGGACAATTTGAAGATGAGAGTTTGCCCACTCATTGTCAAAACATAGGAATTATGTTCAAAGTAGAATTTCAGACTTCATTTTGCTATAGTAGAATAACTTATTCCAAAAAACTTTGAACTAAAAAAAGTTGGTAAACAAAGCCAAGTTTCATTTCTAAAAACCCGTTTGTGATTTTGAGTCTCCAAAAAAAAGTTATAGACAAAATTCAGAGAGGATGTTTCAAAATGTTAATGAAAATGTCCTTTCCAACCCCTCTCTAAAATTTGTCCATAACTTTTGATTGGAGACTCTAAATCCCAAACGGTTTTTTGGAGATGAAACTTAGTTTGATTTTCTAAATTTTTTTTGATCAAAATTTTTTTTAAAGAAATTATTCTACTATTCCAAAATGAGGTTTGAAATTCTACTTTGAACATAAATCCTACTTTTTACTTGACTTTGACATGAGTTGATTTCTTAGTAATTCTAATTTACATATCCCACATGGTTTGTTTTACCTCTTACTACCCCACTTGTATAAAGGTCTTCTCTACTCTTGACATTCTCATGCAAGCATGTTGACTTTCAAGTTATTTGAGATTAAGTCTCAACATTTCTATATTATGAGCAATTATTGTAGAATACTTAAAATTCTACTCCATTTTGCAAGGAACATCTTTAGAATTTAGGGAAAGAGTAAAATCTTCGAAATAAAGGGAACGTGATGTAGTGTTAGTATATAGTGTCAGTGAGTTCTGATGATAAGTTGGGCTTCGCTATTCTTGACCTAGCCTCCTCCCTTTCCCAGGCCCAATATGCCCAATTGCCCCTTTACTTCAGCCTAGAAACAAATTGATCAAGCTTGTGGAAGTTTGATATTTTGTGCAATTTTTATTTTTATTTTTTCCTCCTCTAGAGCTAATTGAAATCTAGAACTCCACCATTCAAATTTTGAATAAATCATTGTATGTGCAAGCCATAAATTGTTGAAAAAGGGCTTTGTATGAGACCTTTTTTGAAGCTAGTTCCATATCGGAATTTTTGGGTACATGTTCTCCAATTAAAAATATTATAATTTCTTTTTAACATGTGAAAAAATTTATTTCAAAAATCAAGCAAAAAAAGTTCAAGAAAAAAAGTGAAATTAACTTGTCCAAAAGCCTCCCCGAATCAAAGCTGCCCGAAATTTGGATGCCCCCCAAAAACATTTTTTTCAACTTTAAACACTATAATCTCACAATCTGTGTGGTCAAAACCTCCCATTTTTTTACTAAAATATAATGAAGTAGTCTAACACAAGATCTTACGGTTAGATGCAACAATTTTTCATTTTTCATTTTTAGGGAGCTTTTGCCATCAAAACAACCCATTTTGAGTGTTTTGGTGAAACATAGTGAAAAAACTTTAGGGGTTAACCCTTAAAGGATGCCACACTTGTTTTTCGGCTAATTAATGGCAAAGCATCCTTCTATGTAGGATTGAAGTGCAACTATTAATCCTTAGAATTTTGTGTGAAAAGGGGAGGTGTTGTGTAGTACTTTGGCTTCCAATGAGTGCCTTGGGATTTTTTTTTAAGCCAAAGATTTACATGGAACCAAAAGGGATTATTTTCACAATCACTAACATGTCTATTAAGGGTTACTCAAAGGACATTAAGAACTAAAAATGTTCAATGAATGACTTCATTGTTTAATGGGAAAACAAAAAATGCACCTATTGGTCCTATAATTGGAGTATTTTGGTGACTACCTTAGTCATGGGGGCAACATCTATCAAGATTTAAGGTTAATCTTGTAAAGATGCAACCCCATAACCAAGGTAGTCACCCAAAATTCTCCGATTATTAGACTAATAGATGCATGCTCTTTTTCTACAATCAATAGTGAATTCATCCATCAAACCATTTTGGTCTGCAATATTTTTAGAGGATTAACCCATAAACAATGTGACAAACATTTTTTGTCCAATGAATGACAAGGAATTCTCATGTACAGGATTGAAGTACAACTATTCATCCTTTGAATTAGAGGTGGAAAGGGGAAATCTTCTACAATAATTTGACTACCAATGAGTATTTTTGTTTTTTTTAACTTGTAAATGACGCAGCGAATGTTTTTTGTTTGATGAATGACAAAGAATTCTCTTGTGTAGGACATAAATGCAACTATTCATCCTCGGAATTGGGGGTGGAAAGAGGAGATCTTCTACAATAGTTTGACTCCCTGTGAATATTTTTGGTTTTTTTTAAAGTAGATGATGTCACATGGTTCCAAAAGGGACGATTTCCACGGTCACCAGTACGTCCTTTAAGGGTTAGGGGTAGCACACTCTCAATATTTCCTTTTAGTTTGTGTCATGTTGCCGGGCATTAATTGCGATATCTTTTCCAATGTTCTGGATGTGCTGTTCACAGATGGGAACTCTACAGAACCTACTAGGGAACGAGGCGTTCCTTTCCCTGGCCATTGCGAACGCGGAATGGGAACCGGCGCGACTTCCGAGACGGAGCGACGAGCGGTGGCGGTCGTTTCTGAGCCGCGACGGGTGGGAATCTTCGCGACGGAGCCTCCGTCGTCCTGTTTCCAACTGATTTGCGTAAAAGAAGCTCCGACGGACTTGCCCCACTTTGGTTTGAAGGAGTCATCAGCCCCAGACCGGTCGGACAGATTGTGCTCTTATGATTCCACTTATAATAACTTACACTTTCACGGCAGTCATATAAAGAAATGCATTAATCAATGCTGCCGCAACAGTAGTAAGTGCTTGGGATCTTCTTCCCCACTCGCAGCAGCAGCAGGGAAGGTCCTCTACCTGGGTTGGGATGTCGATGCAGAAGATGAAGATGGTGAAGATGATGAAGATACTGATGGATTCCCCCCGTCGGGCAAGTTACGGTGACGCCAATTGAATTGACGGGTGCAGCATCCACACCCGCACTGTTCACTTCCACTACCGTCGGATCTTTTAGCCATTGAATCCATCCCTCGCAGGAGCGGAGAGCTGCAGACCACGAAGATTTCGTTTCGGCCTGCTCGGGTACGAAGCTCCGCATTCGGGGTGCCGATGTCTGATTGCTGTTGTCGTGTGGGGGAGAATTGGCATGGGGCCAAATGATTGAGGAGTTGCTTGCAATCATCCAGTTCGTCTTCTTCTTCTTCTTGAATCTCGCCGGAATGGTTTCCCGTTTTCCTTCCTCTGTTGCATTGTCTATTGTGGAGAAACTTCTGTTCTCTCCGACTATTGGTATCGTCAGGATTTTGGGAAGGTTTCTTTGGGTCCTCGCGAGGGGAGATAGAGAGATGGATATCTGGCGGTGTCGAGAATTCGTCCGTGGCGCAGTGCCAATTTCTGTAGGCCAGTTGGCGTGTGCGCCCTCTCGCCTTCCCATACCTTCTTGCTGAGCCCTGAAGCGGGTGGGGTGGTTCTATTTTAGTGCATTTTCCCAAATTCACGTGGTCAGTCGAGGGGGTGCCATGACATGAGGCTGTGCACACCTTGCTTGGCTTTCCGTCGGAGTTTCAGTTGCTTGATTGTCTTTAAGATATGGACACAGCTCTGCGTGCCGCTTGGGATGGAAGAGTAGTCGGGATCCCCAGGTTCTTGCCTTGCTTTGCAAGATTTCTCGTCGTCTCATGGGTCCTGTTACGGTTTAGGGTAGGGAATCTCAGAGCAGCTTATTGTTGATCTTCCCGACTTGGAAGTCCTCCACTGCTCGCTTTTCGATGAGTGGGCCCAGAATTGCTTTGTAGGCGGTGTTTTTTGCAGCAGTCGGTCAGTCCGGACCGATTTTCACTTTGCTGACAATTGTAGAGTTGACGGTTACCTTCTCGGGTATTGTAGGGGTGTCCACTTTCAGACTGTCAATGGTTGTACGTTTGTGCAAGCCGTTTCTGTTTTGTGTTGCCTAATGTTGATTAGTGTTGAGGGCGAGAAAAGTATGCGGTAGGCTGTGGTTTTACTTGCTGGTGCACGCCTATTACTTGCATTTTGTGTGTTCTGCACACAGGTTTGACGCTTTTGATTCTTGGTTGAACATATGAACTTCTTAGTTAGTTTGTCCTTAAGTACCCAGACTGTGTCTTCGTGTGAGAATTAGTGCCGTGACGTGAACACAGGGAATTGAGTTCGGAACGCATATATTTTGTTATCTTATCATATTGCGGGTGTACAAAGCATACGGTCCGTATGTTCCTTTTTGACTCCGACATAATAATTATTGACGCACTTTTCTGTCCCAAGTTATTCCCATTACTTTACGACTGGGATCACAGAGTCACTGTGAGGGAGGTACTTCCAGCGGAGGGTCCAGATGTCATCACAATCATGCTCCAAGTTTTTTTCCTTGTAATTTTTCTTTTTAATGCTTGGAGACCGGGATTGTCAAAGGAACATTTCACTGATGCACTTGGTCGTGATCTAGCTTACTGAGATCGATCGATCCGCTGTCTGTTTACATGATTATCGATGAGTGGCCATTGAGTTATAATTATATACACTTGAAGGTGTATTAACACATAACCTCAATGGAGGCAACCAAGAATTGCATAACGAGAGCTTGATTATGTTTCATAATCGTGTCCTGTGGCGTTCCGGTTTCCATCTTCTAGACTCTTGCTTGATTATGATAGAAGAAGATTCAACCATTGAAGTTCTGTCTGGTAATGTGAAAGGAGTGGCTCGTTATGGAAATAGGATCTCTAGCCACTCCCGTGGCTTAGTATGTTGTTTTATTTCTCATAATGGGGCTCTCCTTTCACGTTACCTAGTCCATAAAATTAGTCAAGTTAAGAATGACGAAGTGCACCTTGACTACTTTATCAAATGCCTCACCACCTTTGTTCAACCATTTGCGATCACCCCTTTCGCTGTACGCTCTATTGATCTTTCCTTCTGCACATAGCTGCCTGTGTCATAGCCACTATCGATTATTCATCGATGTGTTTAACTTTACTGAAGGATCTGTTTGGTGTTAACAGAAATCACCAGGCCGTAAAGGAAAATGTCGACTCACCCAGATGGAAACACTTTGGGCCTCACCAAGCACACTCCCCCAGATGTTGCTGAGGTCGTTCTTACTCCTAAAATGCCAAATGTTAACTCTGATATCTCATGCATAGGATAATCCCTTCTTTCGCCCTGTCTTCTCAGTCTGTGTGCACCTGATTGGGATCGAGACTAAGTTCTCTGATGTATTCATTTGATTTACAAATCGTGCGTGATCCAAGTTGAAAGTCTTTGACAGTGCTATTACACAGTCGCCTGTAATATGCTGATCATGAACTAGTTGTCATTTGTGTTCAGATGGACATAAGGGCCCATGACGGAGCTCTGTATGAATGGGAAGGAGACGTGTTGGCGCTCGGTGTATTTGAAGATAATCTTAAGCGGACTGAAGAAGATAAATTTCTTCACCCAGGTCTCGCGGAGCTTGACTATAACATGGGTGGGGTCTTAGGAGAACTCGTACGTATCTTGCCTCCAAATCTTTACGTACTCGTCGGGGCACAAGACTTGTCGGTTTAGATGTTAATGTTTCATCCTGTGTTCATTTTCTGGAACAGAGGGGAAGGATTTTTAACCTCTAGAATACCAAGGATTCATTGTCTTAAAATGACCAATTCAATTGATCCTATTGTGAAAATAATAGAATTCAGATGGGCCAAATTTTACATCTCCTGAATCAGGAAAGAACATTGCATGTGTTGGTCAAAATGAATAAAATTGGACAAAAGAAAATCCCTGTCTGTCCTGATCAAAACTGCTAAAACAGCTTTAGAATCAATTTGGGCTACTTGGTCCTTTAGGGGTTAAGTGTGTTCTTAAGTATGAGATTGGCTCTGGTGGAGGGGCATGTAGGCAAATGAGGATGACTTCAAAGGGAAGTTGGGACAACTGTCCGTGGTGCGTCTATCCTCGAGCAAGATCAAAAGGTAGTAATTGGATATATATTCTGCCTCTTTCCACACTCACAATCTTTCGCCTGGCCTGGTTTGGCCTGCTCTCCCTTGTTGGTCATCTCGGATCGATACTGATCCCGAGGGTTTTCTGGATGGCAGACTTGCACTCGTGGGGTTGGGGCGAGCACAGAATGTCATGGACGCTGTGTATGCTTCTGATTCATGGCGTGTTTTAGGGTTTACTGCAGCTCGAATCGCCAAACAGCTGAAGGTGAGTATCTGTCAGCTCTGTATGGAGTAGTCCTTTTTCTTGTTCTATTGCAGCTTCAGTAGCCAGGACTTTCAGCATTCCAATCTGCGTATCACTCTGATAAATTACATGGATTGTCTATGGGAGCGGCTCTCAGATGTGCAGCATGGGTTTGGCAGCCATGGACACAAACCTCATGAATGAACCCTCAAAGCTCGTGGCAGTGGAGTCTATTGCATCGGGTGCTATTCTTGGAACCTATGAGGATACCCGCTTCAAGTCCGAGGTATGCGCGCTGCTGACGGGGCACTTATAAGTAATTCCCTCTAGGCTCTTTGAGAGTCTGGATCCTTACACATGATAAGTTCACAAGAGAAACTAATTACTGGAGGTAGTTTATTATTAGAAGAGTTCAGTTTTGAGCCGTCGTAATTATTTGTGCAAATCATTTAAACAGGTGTATAGTCTTATGGATTCGATGTTGACAAAAGTTGAGAAGGAAAGAATTGACCTGGAGAAGCTCGCAATGGCTACTGGACTTAAGGTATGCTAATCGATAGTATGCTAATCGATAATATACTTTTATTGTAGATTATTTTAGACTTTATAATAATGAACTGTTCACTCCGTAATAACAATCTGCACTGACTGATAGGACGGTGGATAAAATTCTGTTTCAAGGTATTGATGACCCTAAGTGTAACTCAAGGAATTCAACTGTAGTTTTTTCAAGCAATGATAGCCTATTTGTTTCTGGACTCTTGCCTGATCCTTAATGGATAGAGATTTCATGGTTTTAAAATGACCAATTTGACGGGTCATATCCTGAAAAATATAATACAGATGAGACATTTTACATCGCCAGAATGAATATGAACATTGCATATCTTAGTAGGTAATAAGTATAATTGATTATAAGAAAGTCTCCATATGAGCCGCTCAAGAGTGATAGAGAAGACATGACACTCATTTCGGACGTTCGTGGCACCTGGGGATTAATGCTTTTTATTACGTGATTGAGCATTTTTCAATTCTTTCTGAAGATTATATTCAGAGTCCTGTACTCCTTTGTCGCCACCAATTCGAGCTTACTGTAATGAATCTGACAAGTTAGTGGGCAAGTTCCGGTTTGATGCGTAACTAGATTGATTGATGTAGTAGATGTAAGGCCCGTAGTAGAGGTTGGAGATGGTGTCTGCCGTTTGAATTGAAGAACAGAAGAGAATTGTGGGGATTTGGGGGATGATGCCAGGCCAAACCGTCAAAGTTGACACAGGTGGCAGTGATGTCACTAGGCACCGGGAGCGATCGAGATGAAGCACTGCGGCGAGCAGTATGTATCACTGCTGGGGTTATTGTTGCAAAGCAATTGGTGGCTGCCCCTGCCAACGTGCTGACTCCAGGTGCTTGGGCACTTACTCTTTGTCTCCTCCAAATGACCGCTTCTGTGCAGGAATATTCGTAGTCAATTTGTGGTTTTGCGTTCTCAGAGTGTACCGAGGATGGTAATTATTCGATTCCTAAACTCTGATTCGATGTTCATTTTCAAGTGCAGGTGAGGTTCTTCGATGGAAAGTTTCCTTGCTGCTGGCCTATTGCTTGCCTATTGAAAGTATTCTACTCAATTTATCGTAATAAACCTCCAGTTTCGTATGAGTTTTTCAGGAGCTCTTGCTGACGCAGCAGTGAGTATTGCCATGTCGCATAGTGAGGTGTTGAGCTGCACCATTCTGGAGAAAGAAGAGTGCGAGGTAGTCATTCTCTAACTGCAGTTGTGTTTGTGAAGCCATTGGATATTTATTATTTTCTCATAAAGCTGAGTCCGGTGTTCAAGTCATCCTTGTCACTGTGTCATGGCCTGGTCTGGTCTGAAGAGAATTATAATTTATACCCTTCTCCTCATTTTTAGTCCTTTGAGCAACCAAATTTACAGAGAAGAAAGTTCCTGGTTGCTTAGATCGATTCGGCTTTATGTCGAAAAATGTTCGAGCCTCTAGACTTTTGAGCATTATCTAGTCTTTAATGCTTAGTTGACTAGTCCATGCATATTGAAGTATTTTCTGGTTGAGAGGGAGAGGGCTACTACCCACGCTTGGAGGTTTTTGATTCAATAGCTCAACTTAGCATCATCCCGGTTCTCAAAGATTATCTAGTCCTATCACTCCGACCCTCTATCCTCTATCTATAGCCGTGCCGAGTTGGTCTTAAAATAAACTATTTCCTCTCGTCGCTCGCCTCTAAGTCATATGACGGACTCACGTGGAACTCGATTTTGCAGGCCCTTGGAATGGGGGCTTTTTTGGGTGTGGCGAATGCCTCAGATCAACCACCGAAGTTCATCCACTTAAAATACGTGCCTCCAGATGGTGTTGTCTACAAGAGGGTGGCCATTGTTGGTAAAGGTAGGATTCTGATATAATTAGACACCGAAAATGGTGTACATCTCTGGAGGATTGTGGGTTGGAAATTGAACCTACTATTGCATGGCAGGTATCTGCTTTGACTCAGGAGGTTACAACATCAAGACAGGTGTGAACTGCGGTGTGGAACTCATGAAATTCGATATGGGCGGAGCTGGTGCAGCACTTGGAGCAGCCTCCGCCATTGGTGCCCTTAAACCGAAAGGAATTGAGGTATCATCGGTATTTTGTGGAGATTTGGACCGTTGTCTTTTGGGATGCGCATGGACTTGCCACCTGCACTATAGAGTTGACATCTTTCCTGGTATGATTTAATCAATTGATAGGTGTTAATAAAATCAATGGTGGGGTCTGCAGGTTCACTTTATCAGTGCAGTATGCGAGAACATGATCAGCGGCAGGGGCATGCGCCCTGGTGACATTGTAACAGCTATGAACGGCGTCACTATTGAGGTTCGTATAATCTGCCCAATTTTTGTCAGTATTTTGACAACAATGCATTTTTCTTGCTTGTTGTCAAGGACAAAGTTTAGAGGTATGTTCAATTCATCTAAAAGGTTTGTGTGTGTGTAAACAGGTTAATAACACAGACGCAGAAGGGAGGCTGACCCTTGCAGATTCCTTGGTATACGCTTGTCGTCTTCGTGTGGATGCGGTATGTTAAGTATCAGGGGAAAGTTGATCAATAATAATCACATTGTCTACGACTGCCAGTATTGTTGTTTGTACAGCCTTGTTCTGGGAAACATTTAGCCCCTAGTGCCTTGAGGTCTGGATTCAAGGACCTTTTTGTCTTTGAAGATCAAGGATCTTTTCATGGATAAATTGGTGGACAAGCGAATCGATGCGTTTTCTTCTCACTTGTTCGACTGTGCACGAAGGAACCGTCTCTGTCATAGAAGCTCAATAAATCTCACGTACGTTGGGATAGAATGTAGCATCGCGGGTATTCCATGCAGAATACGCTGGCAACCCCCACGGGGGATGCCTCTTGTGGGGACATTCTACAGCGGAGGTCCCCGATACAACATGTGTCCCCTCCGTTTGCTTAAGCATGCATGTGACTATCTTTTTGAGCAAATCAACCTTATTTTGTACGCAGATTGTGGACCTGGCAACCTTGACAGGGGCATGCGTGGTGGCTCTCGGACATGATGTGGGTGGTAAGGCCTTTGCCCTTTGTTTTGTTCTGTAGCGGAAGCTAATGTACACTGTGACAAAGGGTGAACCTCCTTTTCTCAACTGAACTATGCTATTCGTTCTTAGTACAACTGAAAGTTTTCTTCTTTTCGAGACGGAATTCAAAATTCATTACCTCTGTGAAAGAACTGATTTTAAAATACCGTTCTCCGTCGGACGCAGGATTCTTCACTCCTAGTGCTTCCATGGCGCAACAGTTAGAAACAGCTGCACAGATTGCTGGAGAGAAGATCTGGCGAATGCCGCTCGTTGAACCGTAATTATTGTTCAGAACCTCTTTTAAATGTCCACTACTATATTAGCTTCTGGTTTTCATCATAATTATGTGATCTAGCTGATGGTGTGCTCAGGTCATGCTTATGCTGAGCCCAGTCGTCTTGATCAGAAAATAGTTTCGTTTATTTCCATTTAATCAATTGCTACCTAATTGTTGCGAGTGGTGGTTATGAAGGTACAAGGAAGCACTCAAAAGTCCCATTGCTGACCTCGTGAATACAAGCGGACGCGATGGAGGTAGTATCAAGGCAGCGCTTTTCTTGAAAGAGGTATTGATGGTCATATTACCCTGTTCTTATATTCATTTTACGTCATGCCAATCACATCCTCGTAAGATCCTTACTTTGTGCCTAGCGTCAGCTCTTTCACAGAGCTTTCTCAGCATCAGCTCTTCTCAGAGGAACTTCACATTTAGTTATCAATGCTGTGGTTATATACTCTAAAATGGCGTGGTTCAGGGTGCCAAAATTGTAACATTCGAGTGCGCTCTAATAACTAGGACCTATATAGATTTGAGGTTTCAGTCTGACAACTGAAACCTGAGCCAATTTCACTGAAATCCACAATTTTAACGAATGAGGACAATAAACTTGGACTGGTATCATATGTTCCTTCCGCAAAGTCTCTACACTCAACTCTCTCTGATGACGCACTCTAATTGCTCAGTCCCTGTATGTCCTCAGACTCTGTCATGTTGTACACACATCTGATTGGACAACTTCCACATTTCAAGTTGTGTACACATGTTAGTAGATTTAGAGTTCCACATGCAGTGCCAGTAGAGAGGATTAAGCGAACGTTAAGGGCTATCAATCTGTTTTTCTAGATCATGGTAGATTTGATAAGATGGTGAGATGGCGTGTTGCAGTTTGTGGCTCCAGGCACGGAATGGGCACACTTGGACATTGCTGGACCAGTGTGGAACCGGAAGACTGGCACTGCAACGGGCTACCCTGTGCGGACGCTGGTGAAGTGGATCGATCAGCAGCAGATCGTTGCTGCGGTTGCACCGTCTTGACATTCTATCGTCCAAGTAATGCCGTTCTGGCCTTGCAATGTGAGATTCATTGATTCACCCTTAATCCTGGGTGCATATGGTACTCTAGTTGTCAAACCACTATTACTTGAGCAGTGGTGTACATACTTGACGAGAACTATTGTACAGACAGAAAATTGCTCTGCAACATCATTTTTACCGTCACCAATAATTGTATCCATATACTTTTGTCCTTGACAAATACCAAGGAAGGATGTGGATAACGGTTAGTAATTCAATATCACAAGAATCAAGACTTCATGGAATAAGTTGGTATTCAAGTGGGAAGCAAGCACATCTTTTTTTTATGCTTTGTAATGATTTTCAGATTGCGTGTAATCTAATGTCTCTTCTTCAAATCAATTAGATTCTTGCTCTTTTGGTTGGGATTAATTAATCACTGTTGTATATTGTTAACCCTTGAATGACGCGGTGGAGGATTATTGTCCGATGAATGACAAAGAATTCTCCTGTGTAGGATAGAATTGCAACTATTCATCCTCAGAATTAGGGGTGGAAAGGGAAGATCTTCTACAGTAGTTTGACTCCCAATGAGTATTTTTGTTTTTTCTAAAGTGGATAATGTCACATGGTTCCAAAATGCTTGATTTTCATGGTCACCAGCCTCGCGTTCAAGGGTTAACCTTGTAAGGACGGGTAGATCACTGTGGAAATCTTCTTTTTTCAAATAGTGTGAATCATCTACTTTAAAAAACTTAAAAGTAATCATTGGAGGTCATACTATTCTGAATGACCTCCCCTTTTTTGCATAAAATTCCAAGGATGAACAATGGCAATTTTGTCTCACATGCGAGAGTTCTCTGTCATCCATCGAACCACTCTAGTCCGTAGCATCCTTACAAGGTTAAAGGTTAGCTCGTTGATAAGATTGTGTCTGGCTATTCCACATTTCTCAGTAGCGAATTGCCGTTTAAAGATTGTAGGAAAATGGTTCTCTGCTATTGGTCAAATGTTGTGAGGTAGATTCTATATTAACCCATAAATGTCGATGCGGACTTTTTTCATCCGATGAATAACAAGAAAGTACTTTGTAGGAAGTAGGAATGCAGTTTTCATCTGGGTTTTTTTTAACACAATCGTGGAGACATGTTGCATCATGGAGGGCCAAAAATATTGTCATTTGTATGCATTCATAATTTTAGGGAGCATAAATATGGAGGACAGAATACGGAAATATCCATGCTCAGTATTAGGTTGTAGGTTGCCCTCCTACAATTTTCATGAGGGCAACGAGAGTTCTCTTTTCTTTGGTATTGTTCATGAACGTGTTTCTCTCCCACGATCATTGCAAAATGAACAATACTCAACCCACCTTTTCCCCCACGGGGACCAGTTCATCGTTTAGGGGTTAAGAAATGCATACCCACAATTGCCACCTATTGCAATTCAAGAAAAATGACTAGAAGAAACTGATTGAAAACATTGATTTGGATGAAGGAAGAGTTCTTTTTTAGCAATTCAAAGGAAAGGTTGCTAATGTATAGAACTTTGGCCTCCAAATGGAGGGATATCCACATGTTCATTTTTGTTAGAGCAACAATAATTGATAGCAGGGCGATCCACAAATCAAGCACATACACATGTTGAAATAGATATGTGATATTTAGAAAAGTATCTATATGGTTAGGTGTGGAAAAATATTTTCA